>VTPC01004885.1:0-45102 GCA_011009095.1 Ignelater luminosus
GGCAAAGGTGAGTTGCGGTGCACTCGTAGTATGAGTGGGCACGCTTGGCGTAGTTGCCCTTACACCTGTGGAAACGGCGAAGCCGACTGAGAACTGGAGACCGGACCGACGACGGAGTCGACCCACCACGCTGTATCTTCACACTTTCGCTCCTGAGCAGGACCAGACACGTTTTAAGCGAAAAGTCGCCAATCATTCATCCTTTCCCATCCTTCACCAACCAAATACCAAATTACATCTAGGCCGAAAAGGCATATTCCGAAAAGAGCCATGGACGCGTGGTCTAATCGGCTTTAAGAGAAATCTTACAAAATTCGCGTATAAAATTTACGGATTTCTCATCAGGATTACATGAGCTGGAAGAGGATTTAGTGATGCAGGGAATCTTAAGCCTGACTTGGAACTATAGAAAAACGGAGAGATTTTCTGATTGGTAACACTAGGACGTTATGAAACTTTCTTTGCTTTTTTCTCTAACATTGTAGTACTTACGTAAATGTTCTTAGGTAATCAGATACCTTCAGAAATATTTGAAACGTAATCCTCTTGTATGTCTGCAATTCCGATGACAAATGAACATAATTCTAATTTCTCATCAGGATTACATGAGCTGGAAGAGGATGTAGTGATGCAGGGAATTTTAAACCTTAGTACTAGAGAAAAACGGAGAGATTCTCCGATTGGTAACACTGAGATGTTATGCAGCTTTCGTTGCTCTTTTCTTTAACTTTGTAGTAGTTACGTAAATGTCATTAGGTAATCAGACGCCTGCAGAAGCATTTGAAACGTAACCCTCTTGCATTTGTGAGATCCTGATGACAAACAAACAAAATTCTAATCTTCTTCAAGAGAAATCTCTCAAAATTCGGGTATAGAATTTACGGATTTCTCATCAGGATTACATGAGCTGGAAGAGGATATAGTGAAGCAGGGAATTTTAAACCTCAGCTGGTACTAGAGAAAAACGGAAGGATTCTCCGATTGGTAACACTGTGATGTTATGCAACTTACGTTGCTCTTTTCTCTCACTTTATAGCACCGACGTAAATGTTGTTAGGTAATCAGACAGCTGCAGGAACATTTGAAACGTAACCTCTTTGCATTTCTGCGATCCTGATGACAAATGAATAAAATTTTAATCGGCTTTGAGAGAAATCCTTTGAAATCGAAAATGAAAAAATGTGAAGTTTTTTTAAATGACAATAAAGCATATCTCTCTTAAATTCTACGGCAATTGATAGTACATTTAAAGTGCATAAACCATTGTTTTTTAGCGTGGAAGCAACTTATTGTTGGAGAACAGTTGGAATAATCTATGTTTATTTGCTGGTTATTTATACAGTACATATTTTGAATGTTGTTTCCCCATTTTTGTTACCTTATTTGTCTTAATCATTACTTTCTACAGTTAGCAATCATTCTTTCACCCAAATGGTAAAAAGCCTTTGTACGTTTGCACCTAGAATTCAGAAAGATGTAAGGGTTTCTTTCTTAAATTATATATTAAGGATAGCGGCTTAAAAACTCTCGATGCCATTTCTTCTGTAATAATATAATCATTTAATAAACCACGACTTTTAATTACTGTGTTAGCCGCCACCACACCTGATATTTAGCAAAATTAAAATTTGAATTTTTATTTTTTTTACAGGAAATAATAAACTGAATTTTTTTATACAATAATAGTATACATTCTTGAAGAATTAGTGTGTATTATTTTATAATACTTCTAAACATTAATTCTTAAACTTTTTGCTTCATTGCAGAAAATATTTCCTCAAGTTTAGGTAAATTTCCTAAAATAGTCTTTCATAGATTCATTAATAAAGTTTATAATTTTATAACGGCATTTGCCTAAATAATTCTGGTAATTTCTGTGCTAATTCTAACTCGAGAATATTCACGATGCTGTTTTATTAATAGACATAAAGCACGCAAGATGCAAACCGTGACAGTAAAGATGAATTTAATTCTTAAAATTAATACAGAACTCTCTTTGCATATTATTTCTTATTTGCACTTAAATAATCAAGAAACTAAATTAACTTAAGGTAAAATGCTTATGGATATAAGAAATTATTTACTTACCTTCCAGGTTGATCTGTGAAAGAAAACCAATTTTTCTCTTTGTGTTGTTTAACGCTAGAATAAGAATTTCTCTTTTTGTTGCACCGTCAGATAGAAACCACAACCTTAATATAAGTTCTGTCTTTGTTTACAAGTCGCGAGAGCTACAAATTAACTTTAGATTTATTTTGTTTTGATGGAGATACAACACGTTTTTATTTGTGTTTATCTAGTCTCACGAGGTGTATGAAGAATCCGACTTAATGAGCTTTTTCCTGCTACTTTCTGATAAAGCAATTTCAAAAATTGTTCCATTAACACTGATGAGAATGTTTTTTATTTCTTAAAATAATTAACTTGATAAAACATAAACGAGGAACTAATTTTTTATTATCTTTTATGTTACAAAATGGGTTAAATGTCATCTACGTTAATGATTATGGTCAGTGTGCATAATTTTGTCTTCTATATCGAAAAGAGTTCTGTCATTTAACGGAAATTATTTATTCATATTTTGTAGCACATTGTTATAGTCGGTTATTACATTTTCTTTTTCATAATAAAATGACTTTTTTGTCCGATTCAAAAATCTTTACAAATAAGTTAATGGGTACTACCTTATCAGATCGCCGTTATGTCCTTTTTGAACATAAAAACTTTATAACTGCAGTTACTTATACGTGCTTAAACTTGATGAGAGTTTGTTCGAATGAAATACAAAGTTGATTGTGAAAGAAGTGAATAACTTTTTTTTACAATTTTTTCTTTTGCCGTTTCCTCTTTCTTTGTTCATTTCAACGCCTTATTTTTGATTTGTTCCAGTTTCCTATATGTACAACAATTTAAAATTATCTTAGATATTATACACGGTCTGTTCAAAATAGCATAGGGACCAGATATACGTGCAATAGGTTAAAATTTCTTAAAATATCATTCTTCTGCGTCAATATAAAATATTCAGGCGTTGTTTCATCCAAGGGAAGAGAAAAAAGTCGGGCGGGGCTAGGTCTGGACTCTAGGAAAGCTGAGACAGCACTGCCACGTTGTGCTTTGCCAGAAACTCCCTTACGCGTAGCGATGTGTGACTCGACGCATTGTCATGATGAATAATCCAGGTCTCAGCAATCTCCTTTCAAACGCGACAAACCCTTAATCTCAATCGCTCAAGCACTTCCAGGTAAAATTGTTCGGCGGGTATAAACTCTCTATGGATCACACCCTTTGAGTAAAAAAAGATGAGCATTGATTTCACTTTTGATTTGCTCATGCGGGCCTTTTTTGGGCTATTAGAGGCACTGGCGTGCCACTCAGCGCTTTGTCTTTTCCTCCCGGGACCGTACTCGAATATCCATGTTTCATTACCGGTTGTTCAAGAAAAGTAGGTTCAAGCTCCACACGTTCTAACAATTCCTGACAAATCGACATATGGGTTTTCTTCTGTTTCCCGGACAAAACCGTTAAAATCAATTTGGCACACACTTTCCTTACCTGCAGATCTGACACAATTGAATACACACTGGATTTCTATAAATTCAACTTTTCTAAAATCATTCTCACATTCACACGTCGATCAGATTCTAAAAGATCTTTCACTTTTGCCACATGTTTCTTATTTGGGCTTGTTGATGGTCATTCTGCGCGTTGCTCTTTTTCGACTTCCTCTCTTCCTTTTTTAAACTTCTTGTGCCACTCGAAAACTTTTTGACATGGTTTTACGGATCGTGGCAAAAGTTTCAGCACCGAATTTGTTCAGTTTCGTGCGCTGCATCGTGATTCCTGACGACACAACAAAATAACTGCTCACTCCGGGCGCGATCCATACTCTGTAAAGATTCAGAGGCAACTGAGCCGAGTCTCGTCGTACAACTGGAATTTCCTACCAACGTCCCTACCCAGGAAGGCCACCCTCCAGCCCGTTCCCTTCGTTAAAAGAAATCAATTCTGATACTTTTTAAACAGACCCTGTATGCTATAAGGCAGTTAAGAGAAATATTTATACGTCAGATTTAATGACCGCGAATGTTTTGTTATTAATTCTAGTAATCTGCTTAGAGTTTGCATTTATATAACCAGAATCATAGATTCCTCACTACTTTTAGGGTTCTTTTTCCAGAGATCTGTGGTGGAAATCATAATTAATTTACGTCGAAATGAAAGAAGCATGTAGGGTTGCAGTACTAGTTTGTTAAGTAGCTGCAAATAAAGTCGCTCATCTTGTATAGCTAAAATGTTAAAAACGATACGAATTGTTTTCATTCGTAAAGTGAGATGAATTTCCTTTGACACTGACAAACGGTGTAGGCATTCTATTTAGCAGTTCTCCGACTACAGCACTCCCTACACTCCCGTGTTTCCTCCCCACCTTGCTCTCTTGTGATTCTGTATTTATTGGTATCTTTCTTTGATGCTACTAGTTGCTACCCCGCTCTATTTCCACAGCATTTGAGTGTGGAAGTGTGGCTCTGAAAAAGTCATCTGTATCTGCCAATGCACCGCTGCTGGTTATTGAATATGTACCAACAACTGCCTTCTCCATGGTACTATCATTGAATATTTATTAATCTTCGTCTCGCCAAGGACATCTACCGCGCACAATACGTATTATTGTTTTGATACGACTGTTTCTGTCGTGGATACCCAACCCACGCCTTTCATTGGCGTGCAACTCCAGTATTTTTCTTACCTTAAGCAGCCGCGTTGCCGTCATTTCTGGAGCCGCCAACCAGTACTCTACTACAGTCGTGACCATTTCGACGACCAACAAACCCATCCAAAACGTACTCACCACCTGCAGCTACCTTCGACAACAAATTGTCAAAAATTATGAACGGTCACTTTACGATACCGTTCTATGTGAGTGGTTGATCTGTACTTTCAGTATAGTTGAGGTTACTTAACCTGAGAGGTTAATTAATCTTCTTAGAATTTTATTGTGAATCGATTAGAGTTGACGTTTTGCATTTATTATTACTTATTATTATATGCGGGACACTCGGTATAGTTAGTTTCGATATTTAATAAATTTATAGTTCGAGTTCTGGAATTTTGAATGGTTTTTCGGCGGAAAGATTTCTATTTGATTGATGTTGGTCTTGGGATCTGACTAACAAAAGCTTAAAAAAAAAGATTAAATTTATTTTATTAGAAATTTATTTGAGCATTTAATTTTTCGGTGGAACTTGGAGGAGTGGTGGAGTGTTTAGGTACGACGTTACGGTTGTATCCTTAAGGGAGTCTGTCTGTTCTCGGCGTTCTGATCGGTCCCGTTTGTTACAATATGCCTAAATATTGGGCTTTTTCTGTGGAGGCGGTTTTGATCCGAGGTTGGTTTATGAGGAATATTTCTAGGGAACTTGTATGAGGGGAAACGGATGACCTTCACGCCACATCTGCTCGTCAAGAATCATCGAATCTTCAGGGATAAACATTTTTACAAATTCGTCAATTCGGCTCAGCATTCTTTGTAACGATTCGCTGTGAGATGGGAACATCTACTAATCCACATGTGAGGTCAACCTAACCTTAATAAAATCTAACATTTATAAGTTTCTGATTAAACTTTTCTGGAATATCTCCGATCTCTAATACTGTTTAAAATTAAGCCAATTTAAATAAATTTTTGAATTAAAAGTAATTTGTAATTACATACGTGTTGACGCTAAATTGAATACTTAACATAATGTTTTTGATACAATCCTAAATCTTTTCATTTAATATACTGCATAGGAAACATTTATTGAAATTATTATTTGTTGCTTCCGAAAATTGTTTTGTTACAGCTGTTTGTTACTGTGATCAGATCTGATTGCAGCGAATTTTTCGGGGTAAGTGGTGTAACTTTCTTCAGTGCTTGTTTCCAAATATTTTTTACTTCATATTCAGATCAGTTACTTATTCATTATTAAATTTTATTTACTAAGCAGTATTTCTTTGGCTTATTACAAGTATCGATAAAATTAAATTCTAGATTGTATTGCTAAATATTTATTTAAATGTTTTTAAAATTTTTGTCTTGTTACCTTTTAGATTACCAAAAGTGTGGTAATAGATGATAATTTTTACTTGTTCATTTTTATAAATATTAAACTGTTCGATAAAATATTTGTAAATGCTTACACCTTACCTTTTGAATTATTATCTAAATATTAAAATTTATTATTTGGTCATTATAAAATTTAATTATAATTTTTCATTAATTAGATAATTTATTAGCAAAATTTCTTTCGTCTTTATTGAATTTTTGTATTGACCTGAAGACCACAACTTAGATTTAGCCGGCGTAGGACCATAGAGTCCTAGTTAAGCTAGAGTCAATATTATATACTCAAGAGCATAACTATAGCACCACATGCAATCTTGCGGTATGTAGCCCTCAATAAAAGTTTTAGTTTATTGAAATGGGAAGATAATAAGAAATACAAATTTGATTTTTACTTGGAGCGTAACTATAAAATTGCATGTGGTGCTAGACTTATGCTCTTGAGTGTATGTAACGCAAGTTTACGTTACAAAGTATTACGGTAATTCTACGGTCTTACATTACTTGTTGGACTCATATACTGCGACATTATTTTAATTAATTTTTTTGTGAACTCAATGGATTTTTGTGTGCATTTTAAGCATCAAATTCAACATTTCGTTTGAATATTGGCGTTTCATTCAAATTCATTATTTTATTTCATCGTACAATGCATTCAACAGATTGTTTTATGTTGCTTTGTAGTTAATGAGATCATTCCGTCATTGTGACGAAGTTTTATTTAGGTTTCATTTATGAAATTCAATCTGCAATTTTTATTATTAAAACGTGCTTCACTCTAGCTCGAGATTGTTTATACGTTTCGGGTGTATTTTTCTGTGGCCGCCGATTCGGGGAATCATTTATTTATGTTTAGGTTTCGTCGCCAGAAGGAATGTTGAGGTATGTCTTTATAAAAGGCCGTATTAAATGGAATCATTTATGTTTGGTAATTTACCATTTTCAATGCATCATCTGTGTTTCGTTCCTTGGTACAGTGTACAACCAGCTTCTTTTATTGTATCAGATTTGTTATGTGCAAAATTATTTAGTAATTCTGGTCAGAGTCGAACTTGGTCTTTTGGATCAACTTAGTTGTTCCCTTCAGGGAACAACAAAGCGCGTTTTGCGCTTTATGTGGTTATCTTTGTGAGGTCTTGGGTCAAGTTGTTTTGTTACAACATTTATTGGCTGCGAATTCACCTTTTTGTGGTTGCCGTGGTGCATTATGATGAACTCTAGGAGATGGGCTCCAATAGGGTTGAATAAACCGCTGATTTTGGCGGATCTGATTTAGAATTCGCAGACTAAAGGATTAAATCCAAAGTAAGGTATCATAGGTGAAGAAGATTCATCGAATTCAGTCTTCCATTGAGAAGAATCGTGTACCCATGATATAAGTGTATTTGGTTATTGTCATCTTTCCGTGTGTCCGTGTTCGAACTCTCATAACCCCGATATTTTTTGGTGTTCATCGTTTCGACAGCTTTCTTAAAAACTGTTGTTACTATTAATTTCGTCAAGCTAAAGAAACAATGTAGTGAACACTGAGTATTTAATTTCTGTTTGTTACGAATTTGTATTGAAAGACGCTTGAACTCATCAGTGTCGCGTAAATTTATGCCGTAATAAAAAAAGCCGGCCGTCTCTGATTTAGCCGCAACTTGTAGCCTATATCTTTAGACGTCTTGGTACATCACTGACAGCATTTTCTAAATCTTGAAGACCCAGGAAGGAGTAGCATGTAAGAATCATATTTTTGTCTATATCGTTTGTTACTGCATAATGTATATTTTATGCAAGTGAGGTTAAAGTTCTTTTAAACAGATCTATTAAAATCTTTTTGGAATTAAATTTATTGATTTTTTATAATTATTTAGCTTGTAACTTGAACGTTCACAGGTAATGATAGCTGGTTTTTAATATATTTTGCGTTCTGTAAAGTTAAATTATAGCGGATTATAACTTGTAATCAAAATTCATTCTTTATCATTTGGCGCTTAATAATGCTTTTATTTCTTACATGATTTAAGAAATCTTTGTGTTCTTTTTTTATCAACTTGGTTTTAACCCCTTCTGGAAAAAACTCTTAAAGTATAATCTTTTTTGTTATATTTTGTTGTGTATTTATGCTAAGTTACTAACCCTTTTTTTATTCATTTGTTTAAATATATTTTCTTTATTTCTTTTCTGGATAATAAATTATAGTAAAGTTTAGTTTTGTTGATTTATTGAAAAAGACAATGTAAAAGAGTTCATTGTGTATAACTGTGTTGTGATGTTCAATGATGTAAGCTGTCAGATGAATCACAAGAGGACCAGTAAAATTTTCAAGATTTATTATATAATTTAACTTATATTGTTTTAGTAAGTAGAAGGAAGCATTAATTTGCTCCTTTGTTGAATTTGTTTAAGGTAAGGAGTTCAAAGCGTCAAGATTTATAGCAAAATTATTTGGAAAAATTTTGTGTTCATTGCAAACGTTTCTTAAAGTTATCTGTATACAGGGTGATATTTTATAGAGCCACTTGTATACAGGGTGTTGTTCCGTAAGGGACCCATATACAGGGTGTTAGTCTACGAGAAGCTGCGTGGGCTGGCCATGGGTTTCCTATGACCTTCAGCTTTTGGCGCCCTTAATTTCGAACATCTTTTAAACTTGTCAAGAGTTTTTGGTTGTGCAAGCTTTCTTTCCCTTCGATCAATTTATTTTGCTTGTGTGACTATATTTTCCAATAACGAAGTTGGTTTTCACTTGTTATGAGACGGAGTTAACACTTTTTTTATTTCATAAAGACGTTTACAGTTATTGATTTGAATCATTCTTGTCTTCGTGTTTAGAAGAATTTTCAAAGGGCTTCAACGTAATAAAGAGCTGTTTACTAATGTAATAAATAAATTGTGAACGCTGTCATTAATCCTGTTCTGTACATGCAACATCTTAATTTATTAAAGCAATTAGTTTATAAATATTTACTTACCTTGGTCATTTACTTATAAATCTGTATAAAATATACTACTTCTAAATATGTTCGTTGATGTATTTCAATATAAAATAAAAAAGAAAACAATTTCATAATCTTTTATTTCCTAAAATAGGATACATCGTATTCACAGATAATGATTGTGGTTTAACAATTGGTGCACAATTTTATTCTTTTTCTTCCAGAATAAATATTTTCATAAAAAGAATTTCCACATTTGATAGACACAGGGGGGAGTGGGGAATTACATCCTACAGGTACAGTTTTATTAATAATAATAATTCTTATCTTTATATAAATATCAGGCTCTCATCTAGTTTTAAACATTTAAATTTCATGCAAAAAAATAAAAACTCAAAATTCTCAACATTCATAATTTACTAGAAAGATCTTAAATAACAAACATTAAGATAGGAAGAATAAAACTCCCTGAAATGAATACAAGTTATCACTAGAAATAAATTTTGAGTTGTCAAGATTTCGTTTCCTTTTAGGAAGAAAAGTATAAAATTATCTACATAGAATGTAATTTTCATGTTTTAAATTCTCATTACGGAAAATACATTTCTTTGTATTTCAGGAAAATTTAAATGTTTAATTATTGGATTTGTTACAACGTAAATTAGATTTTGTTCCAGTCTGATTTGATATCTTTTAAAATTTATTAAGAATTGGTGTTTTAACTTTAATGATGTGTTTTCTTTTAACGGGTGTAGACAGGTAATATTTACATTAATTCTTCATAATCTTAGTATAATATAATCTAAACTTATTTATTTCATTAACTATTTATTTATTATTAAGAAGATTGTTTTACAATTGGTCGGATTTTTATTGGGAATAACACACACCCATACGTTAAAATTAATTTTTTTAATTTTATAAAATTAACTACACAGTCTGTTGCAGCTTTACATAATAGTATAAAAGCCTTACACGCCATTGGTTTTATCCAAGGTATATTGCTTTCGTTGTTTTGACTATATCCGTACGTTCACCTCAATAAAGTTGGAACAGACTCCTAGTTATTATTTTACATTATGGTTGCTATAATTTTGATTATGTTTGTTTGAATTAATTTTAGCTAGTTTTAGCAACCTTAATGTAAGACAATCATTTTAATTTAAATTTTATAAAATCTTCAAAATTCTACATATATATTTATGTAAATTACTATAAGCAGTCCAAGCTAATTACACTGGCAAATATTAGTACTTAACTATTTGGTGTATACATAATGCTTATGATTTGCTTAAGCTAACACTTTTTCTATTCTAGATAGATTGGACAGGGGGGAAGAAATGTATGTTGAGGGTTGAGCTATTTATAATATTAATCACCAGTTCATTTTTTTGGGTAATTCTTTATGTCACGACATGGCCTTGGCCGTAAAATCATACAAATACAGTTATTTAATAAATCAAAGGGTGAGGTTGGTCTACTTTTCGTTTAAACATGCTCCCAGGTGCGTATAAAAATGCAAATGTGTAAGAAAAGCAAAAATTACCAACGCTTTACCTTAAATTAAAAAGATTTTACTAAAACCATTCTAATAAATACTACCCTCGGAGCTTTTACATTCTACGGGCTTTCGAATTCGTTCTGCTTTATTAAAAAGTATCGCTGATCCTATCGTATTCCAGCTTTTTCCGTCTGCAGTCCACCTGGACAGAAAGAGCTTCATTATTATGACATCATAACGGAGAGGTAGACCATATTTTTTCCCAATAATCAATGCATTTGTGTGCGGTAACAATAAAATTTGTATGTTATTGTTCGAAACTTCGTAACTGTTTGCAATATTTCATCAGTTTAGTAGATAGAACGTTTTATGGTTCATTTTTCTAAAATGAAAGCTTTTAAAATTCTCTTTAGATCCACGTTCAAACGATTATTCACCAAGTATTAGTTATGCATTAAGGAGGCTGCGGAACGGACTGTATAATTTTAAACTTAAAACCAGTCTGACTATATTTTAATCTAGAATCTAGATTTTGGAAACCATCCACTTGATTGAATTTTTTGATCTTTTTTTATATTAAATTAAAAGTTGTTTAAGATGTGAATTTTTCCTTTAGAAAAAAAGAAGTAAAACGTAGAGGGTTTTTGTAATAAAGAAGGAGTTCAGTAAAAAGATTTAATTCACTTCAGGAACGAACGGCTGAAAATGAATAATCGAAATGAAGATGTTCCAATTTTACAATTGAAGAACTTCATTTACATTTTCCTTTTTAATTGAATTTCATATTAGGTTTCCTCTAATTAAAATTGTGATTAGAAAAGAAAGGCCTGAAGAGAGGATTTAAATTTTAATCCTTATACCTTTTTTAACTTTATCAAAATATTATTAAATAATAGTTATTTTAAAATTTGTTTCGTTTCTAAATCCGGTTTAATATTGAATGTAAGCTGTACTGTAATGATGACTGTGTAAGCATAAATGTAATTGAAAATGTGTATTTACTTTTAAGTTGCTTTCAAAAGGGCGATTTTATGTTTAAAACACATTGTAACGACACTAATTGCAATTAGTCATTTGCAAATTATAAATTTTAATAGCAAATACTTTTTTCAGACACCATTAACCTATTATCATTTTATCAAAGTTAACGGGTGAGTTATTAATGTACTTTATATAATATTCCTTTTTATATTATAAAATACATTTAAAAGCTTTTATGGAGTTCCAAAAAAAACAAAGATAGATAGATAGACTATTCAAAGTGTAATTTTAAGAGAGTTGGACAAAAACATATTTTCAATCTCAAGTCAGTTATCAATTTAAAATTCACGTACCGTACTATTGACTGTGTCATCCATGTACCTTTGCCAAATTATCTACCATTTACTCAAGATTTTAATTAGCAATCGATACACAAAGTAAATGAGTTGAGTTGAGTTCCTCAAATTAAGTAATCTTTTAAAACTTAACCTGCAATATCTCTTAAAGAAGTAAGAAATCAACTACTTCAATGTTCATTATTTCCTAGACCTTAATTTATTTGTACACCAAATCATATGTTTCTAGCATACAAAATAATTTTCATTAAATCATCTCCTGACCTGTCTTATCCTGGTTTATCTTTTATAAAATTAAAATTTAATTTCAAATTTAGTTTGTGAAACTACTTGCACATACATAGTATATTAATTGTTAGTAAGGGTATCTTGATTGCAAAACTTCTGAAATTAGTGAGAAGAAGGGAGACTCGATAAAAAATCGATACACGGGTTTATCAATTTTTCCTAAATTCTTATTCAAGTAGTGTCTTACCTTACAAAATTGTGCTATTTTTCGTAGGCGAGTGTTAAAATTGAACTTCCATCGTTTTACTAAATATCTTTGCTTTTAGTAATGCTATAAATTTTCTATTTTGTGTTTTGGCTTAGTGCCATATTTTATTAAGCAATTTCTTACATTACAGTTCAGAATATTTCCCATCTTTCTGTTATGTTTTATAGCTAGACTCTCCTAAAGACATCTGACATATCTGGCAGAATTCTAATTTTAAACCGTGTAAACACGGAAGTTTAAAAAATGCCAAGAGAAGTTTTTTTAATTTAGTGTTCCATATGCGTACTGTGACGTAACGCTAGGGATTTTCTAGATTTGATCTTGATGTCACTTTTTAGAAAGTTTTCTTCATAGATGTTTAATATAAAACAGATAAAGGATTGAGCTTGAAAAATTCCAA
The DNA here is from genome assembly GCA_011009095.1 of Ignelater luminosus. Classification (NCBI taxonomy): domain Eukaryota; kingdom Metazoa; phylum Arthropoda; class Insecta; order Coleoptera; family Elateridae; genus Ignelater; species Ignelater luminosus. The sequence continues at coordinate 12,765 of VTPC01004885.1, forward strand.
TAACACTTCTTTTGGTTCATATTATTGGCTTAGGAATAGTAAGTGGCTTTCAATTTTGTTCAATTAACAGTTTCCACAATAATTTGATTGTTACAATGTCAATTCAAAATTCTTTCTATATTTTAATTTTTAGTTTCAAGACATGCTAATATCCATGAAGAGTCTAAACCGTTATTTGTCAAATGAAAAAAATATATCAGCACATGCCATGTCCAGTTTAGCTTTGTCAAGAATACTGCATTTACATAAACCGGAATTTAGCATGTTAATAGTTAAATAATTCGTCTCTTATAATATGATTATGAATACCAGAGAATTCATATTAACATGTAGAAACAATAAATAAAGAATTTTTACTTCTAATGATAACTTATCTTTGCATACTCACTGTAGTTGACCTGCAAAAATAATGTACAAAATTCTGATTTAAATCTAAATGTCTTAAAACAGACAACTAATTCCAGCTATTAGTTATCATGCGGTAAGAACGTGACTTCATTATTCTGTAAGAATCATGGTTAAGAATCTAGTCTATAAAAATCCGCTGCACGCATCTTATTGCGTGGTGGTGTAACTCCTTGGTTCTTACGTTAAGACAACATAACCACCGAGCAGAGTCAATTGGAAGTAGAAAGATTTTATTTAAACTCAGACCTTGGCGCTTCAAAGGGTATTACGAGAAATGCTAACCTTGGGAAACGGCTTTAATAATAATAATAATTTAATTTCTACAGACATACATCCAATTATAGAAAATGAATCAAATTTTGAAATATATAATGGCAACCTAAGGTGCAGTAGATTCGTAACAAAAATGTGGCAACATAAAGAATTGAAAGTTAAAAACAAAACTAATTAACTAACTATTAGTGAAAGCTGGCAACCAACGTAGAGCGAAACTGTTTAAGAGTAGTATGATGCAAGTCTAAATCAAAGTTTGAATTTGCATTATTGTAAAGTTTACTAACTGACGATATGTATTAATTGTAAATGAAAAGGTTACATTCGCCCTTGTTCTTTTGTCCGGTACTCTAAAGTTTATTGAATATTACGTCTTGCTGTCAAAGATTGATAAGCAAAGCATGCTAACAATTCATGATAATTGTTAGTTGCGACAGGCTTTCCTATTCAAAAATTGTAGCAACTCAAAAATCGTTTTGCACTTTTTCGATTTTTAAATTAAGATATTAATACTTCGCATTCCAAATTACAGCTCCGTTTTGTAATCTTGAGCTAACAAAGGAATTTAATAAAATTGGAGCGTCTCAATATTTGCAAAGTATTGGGAATTTCTTATAATAAAACCCAGCTGCTTAAATGCCGAATTTACTATATTTTCTATGTGACAGTCAAAACTGAGCAAAGGCGTAAAAGTAATACCCAAATCCTTGCAAATATGAGTGCATTCCAGATCTATAGAATTCATTGTGTTATTGTAGGTTATTACATTACGCTTGTTGCAGTTAGTGGCATTTGTTTATATTCAAATTATTGTAATATATAATTTAAGATCATCTGTAAAAGGTAGTTTACAGGACGATTCAACTGAGTCACCGATGCCGTTCACAAATATCGTAAATAAAACAGGACCTAAAACACTACCCTGAGGTACTCCCGATGTTGGTCTGAAGATACACGAATTGAAACCGTTCCATGAGATATATTGAGTTCGATTATATAAATAAATTGATATAAGGTTTATTAAAGAGTTATTAAAGCCAAAAAGAGATAGTTTCTGAAGCAGAAGAAAATGGATTTGTAAAAGTGTTTAGCCTTGATAACTCAATTCAAAGTGTAATAACGCAAGCAAACAAGAGATTCTCACAAATTCAATTTGGGAATTGCATGCAACATCAAGTGATATTCTATCTTTGACTTATTCTTGAAAAGGGCTTGGTAAATCTGCGTCCTCCACGAGAAATTAATCTTGGCACTCTTTTAAATCACCATATTTTCATAGCGTCCCGACGGTCGGCCGATTATTATCAGCTAGACGGAAAGTGAAATATTTATTTAATATTTTTTCTGTTTTGTTTTTGTTAGTGAGGAATTCATTTTAGCTTCTCTCTGATCTTGCGAATATTTCGACACTAGTGTGTAATTAGTTTCTATGAACGTTTGCGGTGGAAAGAGGTTTGTGAAAGTGGGTAACCTTGATAGAACTCGATTTATTTACCAACCCAAAGTGGTATAATTCAAACGAACATTACATCCGCACAAGTTTAATTTGAGGAATCATTCTTTTGCTCACTAAATCTACTGTTTGATTCTTGTTTAATTCAAAGTTTTATGGGGCATAAATCTTTAATTCCATTATTTGTGTTTTGTCAAATTTTATTTATTTCATTTCATTAAAGTTTGAAATGGTCATGGTTTATTGAAATTTAAGAATTTTTTGCTTTCTGTTTTGATTAAGTACTAATCAAGTTTTATTAAAGTAAGTACAAAGTGGTTTAATTTTAAAATTACGTAACGAAAGTTTCAAGGTAATGTATAAATATGATGACGTTTAATAAGTGGTGGCCAAGGTAAGAATTGTAAAAGTCACCTGAACGTTGTAAACCACCAAACAGACCAAAACCATTTTTGGTACGAAGTTTTGAAGACTTGAATCAATTTAGATATCTTGCGCAATTTATTTCTGTTTAATTTGACTTTTATCCAAACTTTTGACTTATGGTCCGAGAACTGGATTTTTTTCTTATTTAGAAACTGAATGTCGAAGTCTCTAAATGTCTCTATTTTTCTTCGACTTCGAGTTTAAAGTTGATATTATTGATTCTAACAGAATCCAAGGAATTCTTGGGCAATATCAAAACAAAACTTTATTATTTTATTTTATACATTGAAAGTAATGAAACTTGCTATGTTTTTTGGTTTGTTTGCAAAATCTCACTGCTCAAAAACAGAAAGTAGAATTAAAATATTACTTTTTAGTTAAATACAAGCAGAATAGTAGATTGACTGTAACTCAGTTTCTTTATTGTATCTAGCCGCATTATTCCGTACCATTCGTGGCAATGATCAAGGAGAAGGCTTGAATAAAACGTTTTGGAAGACAATAGAGCTATACTGAAAGTCACATAATTCAAATATACGTAATTGATTCGATTCATTCATTCACTACTATACACGTACCCTCATGAGTATGTAGATTTTCGTACACTTCAGAAGATCACTTGATGGTAAATTGTTGCCATATGGTTAATGAACTCCGGACCTGTTCTCATGAACAGATACTTGAGAAATCTTAGATACGAACCACTGATGATCGATAATATAGAATTATTGGAAGCTAATTCAAATTATTCATTGGTGACTCTATCAGACGGTCGTGAAACAGCCGTGTCAAAGAGGCATTTAGTTTCCATCAAATGCAATCAAAATGCGAAATGAACTAAGTAACGTTAACAAACAGAGTCAACTAGAATCTCTCAATGCTGAAGAGTCATAGCCTTTAGTTGACGATACTAATAATTTGGAGCTGGAATCATCATTGTTGGATCCATCAACTTCCAGTTTCACTGAAACGATCTACAAGAACTTGTCGTCATCGTACCTTAAAGACTACAACATAGGGAGAATTGTCATATTGTATCACGTTAACTTTGTATTGGCGATAAATGCTTACTACGTCAGACTTGAAAGCAACGGACTAAAATGTACTTTAGATTGCCTCAACTAGATTAAGCTAAGAATGGTTGATATTCTAACAATTCTAATTTTATTTACACAGCAGAATCACAAGATAATTAAGCTCTGATGTTCCTATGAAAATAATTTGAGTAACCATACACACTATTGGAAAAAAATCATATCATACGCTTTATGTAATAAATAAAATTTGTACTATCCTGTGGTAAGTACACTAATTTTAATTTTTTGTGTCTTGTTGAGACTTACAAAACTATTTTAATTAATACGTCATCAAAGTTATTTTGCGATAAAATAAGAAATTATCATACTGATTAAATTCAACTAATACATGATACTATGTAATACCCAACAAACTAAAATGAGTTAAGCTCATTTAAAAGTACCTATATCAAAGTCAAAACTTTTGAAGTTTGAGCTACCATTACAGTATTGAAATCCCCTTCTATAAACTACCTTATTACAATTTGAAGAATCAGCAGAAACTTTTCATAAAAATATAATAAAAGACGATTTTAAGACATAACACCTACACTTTCAGCTACATCAACGTTAAATGATGAAAGGTCAGCTGTCAACCCCATCATCTTTCTAAAAGCCTACAATATTTGCTCTACTTAAAAGTTAAAAGCAAAGTATAATATTTATCTTTTCAACTTTCGTGTTCATACGTGATACTCATGTAAGAGGCGTTTTAATTATTGATTTCTAAAAGAAAATTGAAGTTTATTCTAACGCCAAACGAAATAAAAGTATTTATGTGTAAATTACTATATGAACTAAATTATTTTGATCAGATATCTATCCTAAATTAGTTTCTGCTGATAATCTTGCCTTTATAAGAGTGCTTATCGTGCTCACGTACGCTATACAGAGTGTTGTATGTCTAGATACTTTTTCTGTTGTGCTTCTAAAAATAAACAGATTTTCTTAGCCAAAATAAAATAAATTTTGGAGATAAAGATATCAAAATCTGACTTAGGATGTTTAATTTTTTTGACCTGAAGCTTACTTAAATTACAGAATGTATTTTAGTTTAATTATTGTACGTTAGGAAATCTAAAAATGAAATTTAAAAGATTGATTTCATTATCTACTACAAGTTGAACAAAGTGTAATACGAGAGTGGTCTGAAAAGTTTCCGACCTCAACGTGAAGATGGCAGCACTCGTAAATAAAAGCTACTGAATTTCGTTGTTCATTTGTTGACAGTTACTCACCAAAGTTTCAGCCATTTTGGACGAGCAGTTTTTATGTAACAGTCGTTTGAGTGAGTTGATGTGAGTTTTGTTGTGAAAATGGACAAAATCGAGTATCGAGCTGTCATTAAATATTTGTTTTTGAAAGGCAATACGCCTTCGCAAATAAAAGATGAGTTGGATTCTGTGCATGGGGACTCTGCACCATCATTTACCACAGTGAAATTTTGGGCTGCTGAATTTAAACGTGGCCGTAAGAGCTTGGGAGACGATGAACGTTCGGGACGTCCAAAAACTGCAACTACCGACAAAAACATCGCCAAAGTTCACCAAATGGTGCTAGACGACCGCCGAATTAAAGTGCGAGAGATAGCAAAGATTATGAACATGTCAAAAGAACGTGTTTGTCACATATTAAATCAACATTTAGGCATGAGAAAGCTGTCCGCGCGTTGGGTGCCGCGTTTGCTCACGTTAGACCAAAAACGTGTTCGAATAAATATTTCCAACGCTCTTTTGGCGCAGTTTAGGCAAAATAAATCCGAGTTTTGGCGCCGACTAATTACTGTAGATGAAACTTGGATACACCATTATACGCCCGAAACAAAGATACAGTCCAAACAGTGGACTGCAAAGGGGGAACCGGCTCCAAAAAAAAGCAAAAACTGTTTTTTCGGCTGGGAAAGTGATGGCGACTGTTTTTTGGAATAGTCATGGAGTTATTTTAATCGATTATCTTCAAAAAGGAAAAAACCATTACAGGAGCATACTATGCATCATTACTTGACAAGCTGAAGGCAGAACTTGCGAAAAAACGGCCACATTTGCAGAAAAAGAAAATCCTGTTTCACCAAGACAACGCACCGTCTCACACCTCAGCGGTTGCCATGGCGAAAATCCACGAATTACGGTTTGAACTGCTTGACCATCCGCCTTACTCACCAGATCTAGCCCCAAGCGACTTCTTTTTGTTTCCTCATCTAAAAATTGCGCCCGGAGGACAAAGATTTTCGTCAAATGAAGAGGCAATCACCTTCGTGAACAATTATTTTGCAGAGAAAAATGCCGAGTACTATTTGGACGGGTTACAGAGATGGGAGCATCGCTGGGCGAAGTGTGTAGAGTTACAAGGAGACTATGTTGAAAAATAAAAAAAAATTTTCAGAAAAAATGTCTTGTATCTTGTTAGGTCGGAAACTTTTCAGACCACCCTCGTAATGATCTTTTACTATTAATTACGCCACTGCTTAGAAATCGTTTCGTATTCAAGCTTGCATCGTGTGAAAAAATATTTTTCCTTTAGAATTACATTAATTCCAAGTTATAAATGTGCAATTAGTATGATTGCTTTTAGATATTCTGATTACACACATGTGACAAATTCGGAAATGTATTTGTGTGCCTGCGTGACGACAAACTCTTTGTATTCCACAAACACGGAAACGGTTGTCGATTCACACGAAGCTTTGTAATCTTTGAAATGCACAGTAACGTTATTATATTTACTGAATAGATTAAGAGATTGGTATGTTATAATTTAGGGAAGTTGGGAATTATTACAACGGATGATTCTGTTCTGTTTTATTAGATGGTACAGTAGGTATTTATTTGTAGGGTGTTACCAACAGTTTGTTTTAACTGCTATGTGCTTTATATTGTATATTCATAATCGCTATGTTTTACGTTTCCGAAAAAATATCTATCAATTAGTGTATTAGGGCGAGTAAGTGTCACATATAAATACATCCATTAAAATTATTTTTAGATTTCTAAACATTAATTCAAGAATATTTGAGGAACAGAAATTTCGGCTGATGAGACGCAGATTCACTGTTGGATCAATTGAAGAAATCTTGATTAATCTGTATGTGGTAGAAACAGCCAACTTTGTTTGTTTTAAATCTTACAGTGTGTACATTAAAAAAATTTAAAAATACTTAATAGTACTACAATCTTAAATTACAAAGCTTGATATATCAACATAGTAGTTGTCACACAGAACTTTGTTATTTCAACTATTTTAATTGGTTTGAAAACGTCTAACCAAGGCTCTGAACTGAAAGTAAATGTAATTGTTAAACTGACGAGTAAACATAGTGCTCAAACAGAATTGTTAATCAAGTCTATCGACTTTTGTGGTTCTCTGGTTATCGTATGTCATAGTAAATTTCAAATTAGGTTTTCAGTTGCTTTGATATACAATTTTAAAAATTAATAAAAAAAGCTTTAACGATGAGTACATATGCGATAAAATTCGCGGCAATGGATTAAAAAATAATCGCCCTTTTCTGTACCAAAATTCAAATGCGAAAGGATGTTTAGCATGACGATTTTACATTAGAAACTTTAGTAGAGAATTCAAGAAGTTTTTATGTAATACTCAATTCGAAGTCCCCTATAAAGATGTTACTTTCTTATTCAAATTGTGATACAGTATGACGATACAATTCAATAAATTCTACCATGGCGCAATCCTTCGTTACAATTAGATACGATTTTCCAATGATAGCATTACCCAATTGATAAAAACTATTTATCAAATAAAAATTCTGACAAAGACAGCTTTATTTCGGATTTCTTATATTTTAGATTTTGAAATTATTCTTGAAAATATACTAATGAATAGCAAAAGAGAGAAGAAACAAATTCTGGTAATAAATTAACGTGAATCTGTGCAAAACGTCATGGTTAAGCGGAAAATATTCCTTAGAAATTGTTGCCCACGCACACAATTGAATGCTTGGTGTGTCTAAACGGCCTCGTCAGTCCAAGAGAACAAAGAACCTGTCAAACACATTAAGAGAGTTCACGGATCTCCTTAACCAAGGAAAATATGGAATGTGTGCGTGCTATAACTACCGCCTAACGTAGTAATTGTTGTCTATTGAAACAAAAATCAATAAAGTAAGTTCTGTTTGGTTTATTCTACACAAAAATCTAGGTATAGAAAAAACCCTTGCAAAAATTATTTTTTGATTTCTTAAGGCGTAAGAGAAAACATGTTTAGTAATTTAAAATCATATTTTTGAGCAATGTGAACTCTAGTAGTTACTACTGACGAAAAATAGGTCTTTCGATATGGTTTTGACTGAGATCAAAAGCAAAGTAAATGGTTGAGGCCCGATGTCAAGATCAAAAATCAAATATTGATCGATTTCATTGGAACTAATGAACTTGCGCGTAAGGAATATGTTGTAGGTAATAAGAAGGCAAAAGAAGAGAACAATTTTCGAAATTTTTTCTCATAAGTTTAGAATTTTGTAATTTAATAGATTTCCTCAGAGTTAGGTTAAGTGATACTTTTATAATCTTGCACCCGTGTTTTTGTTTTTTGCCTACATCACACTAAATTATTTTTATATTTAGTCCTCGATTTCTTTTGATTAATCCAATAATGTTTCTCTTTAGGTGAACCAGAATTTTGTTCTATTTTATTCATTTTCGAATCTTCAGTTTTTACATACAATAGGACAATATACAAACAGACTTGTTGTTGTTGTTCTATGGGTTCACCTTTATTGCTGATCATAGCGGACATAACCTTATATTACATCGAATCCCAAGTAATCTACACTCCAGATTCCTATAAAGTTTCGATATGTTGATTCTAACTTCGGCATGTCAAAAACAAACTATTCTGAACATGTTCAACAGTTTTCATCATTACGTACAATTAATTTTTGAAATATCTCAGAATAATTCAATAAATTTCTAGATATTTCTATTACAATTTCATAAAATAACATATTGACTAACTGGTTTTGTAACCCAACGTTAAATTACAAAATATCATGTTTAAGTAATCTGGTGGACAGAGCTTCGATCCTTTAAGACAAGGATTTTTGGAAACAAAATCTAAAGCTTGCAGAAAACATTACTTGAAAATCTTTATTCTGGGATCCTACGGGACAAATCTGATTTTTTCCAGTCCAACAATACTATACAAAGAACAAAGTTATTTTAAACGTGGAGTATTAAAGACCTGTTATATAAATTCAAACAGTACCAACGTAAATACGTGGGCTGTTTTATAAATTTTTAATAGTAGGCTATGGAAGCATATGAAACAATTGATAGTTTATTGTCGTGATATTACTCAGTTGTGGTACTGTCAACTTCAAACATAAACTGCACTTGTCACAAATATTTTAAAATTCTGCGTGGTTGATTTAACGTCTAGTACACTGGGAGTCGATCAAACTCTTTTCGAGCTATGACTTTGTATGACAATAAAAAAGGCATGACGTGTGATCAAAGTCTTGAAACTTTAAAAACTGCCTACGGTGACCATGCCCCATCCCTACCAACCATAATTATTGATTTTGTAAATTTAAACGTACAGAAAATTCTCTAAATGATGAACCACGACTTGGAAGACTAGCAGAAGTTGCTTATGAAAAAAACTCAACAAAGCATAGCCATTGAGTTAGCAGTTTTAAATACTTTCTTGTATCCGTATTTAAAGAACAGAAAACTCTCAAGTCGTTAGATACCTTATCTGTTGGATGAAGAGTAGAAATGACACGTCTGCATTGGTACAGGTTTATGCTTGTACGATTTGATGGAGATGCTGCATTTTAACTGGTGACGAATCTTCAAACGATATTTTTTTATTTCCCAAGGTGAACAAAATTCAGGCGGGAAAACACTTAGCGTTGCAATTACCGCGGTTGCGGATTTGAATCAAATTTTTGAAGAGATTCCAAAATCAAGCTTTGTCGATTGTTGTCTTTCAAGCAATGCATACAAGTAGAGCTCCCTGGGAAGATCATTTAAAAAAATAATACTACTTTTTGAGATATTTTTATATTTTCCCTGCTATTAAAAACTTATAGAGCAGCCTACGTAATAAAATAGACATTAGTAATTGCATTGCGTTTTACAAACGACTATTGTAATACTTTCTCTAGTTTTGTACAAGGAAAAATTACCTTTCAATTTCAGCATTAAATGAGCAAGATTAGAGGAAATAATTTTCGCATCCCATATTATATAAATATAAGATATAAATTCATTTTGCTAAGTTGTTGTTTATCACAGAATATATACGTTAGCCTAGTTGGTTAGCCTGCAGGCAGCCAAGTGATGCCCTAGCTCTATTATGATGATAAATCCCATTCAACAATAAATGAAAAACTAACAATCCGAAGTACGAACGTCTTCGATCATCACTTGCCAGTGCTTGCTGTTTGTTCCTTGCTTAGCTTGTAAGTTAAGTGAACGGTTCATCGCTAGGGTTGCTATTCTGATCACCAATGTGCACAAGCTTTACACAGATCGATTCGAATCGTCACCGTAGACACAGTTTCTCTTCGCATTTTTCTATTGCCCGAATCTACCTAGATACCGCTTCCCATTTGGCTTGGAAACTACTAATTTAGTGAACGTGCTAATATTTAATTTATGATTACTGAATGCTTCCGTAGTTTTGTTAAATAAACCGCTAATTTGCGTGCACCAAAGACTATTCTTGCTAGTTGCATATTAACCCTAAAAATCCCTAGCAGTGCCACCGTGTTCAAGAAGACTTCTGGATCTGTAATCACCTCGATCTAGAAATAAAAAGAAAAACCGCTGGCGCCGACAAAAAGTACAGTATAAAATCTAGCTCCTGAACGCCGTCCGTGATAGTAGTATAGAACTTGGTTTGCAAAGCGTGTGCAAACCGAATAGTTACATTTCATTTTTATCATTTCAGTATCTCGACCCGAGAGGTAAAGAATCAATTATAACTCCATATTTCAATATTTTAAGTATTTCATTCTCTTTGTTAAGTCGAATAATAATCTCTTTCTCATGGTAAAATATAGTATGTCACACTCCTATAGTTTGACGGTAAATTTAATGAGAAAAAGTATCATCTGCTATAATATAAGTGGTAATGAATCGCATACCCACTTTCAGATGGCATTATTTTGAAGCGTGGAATTTGGTCTTACAAGAAAAGTTGATTAAGATGAGTTCAATAAACCATTAAATTGTTCAGTTAGCATTAGAAAAAGAGAAGAAAGAAATTGATAATGGTGAGTAAATAGCTTTGAAAATGTACTTAATATTAACTGGTGCAAAAAATGCATTGATGCAAAAGTTATAAAACAAATATAAGACACTTGCGAAAAAAAGTGTTTTTCTGTCCTTAATAAATATAAATTAAGTGCATTATAGCACTCCCTGTTTATTTGGTGATACTTAAAGCATATCTCGAGGAAAACAAATGTTGAACGTTACGATATAATAAAATTAAAATACCTTATTCGTTCTGCGTCTTTTTAAAACATCTATAGAGTTTAAGTCTCATTTTAGGTATTATGAGGACAACACATTGCCTAAATATTGAAAATGCTGAAAATCTCTCAAAGAAAACAACTTAGGAGACGGGAAGTGTAACGAATAACAAAGAATGCAAGGACGATATTCCACTCTTAGTTTTATCAGAAAAACTTCGTGAATCATTAGAAGGTTATAAGAAAAAGCGAAGAAAATTCCTATGAAATACTAGCAGTGAACTCACCTAAATTGCAAGAATTAGATGAAAGTGAAGAGGAGTTCGATTCTGATGATAGTGATAATGGTTTCGATTTTTACCCTACCGATTCTAACGATAAAGAGTTGCAAGAAAATAGCAATCATGAAAGCAACCATTGAAGCACAATAAGTAATAATATTGAAACAGATGACAGTTTAGAAACTACTAAAGTGGCTCCAAGGTTTTGACAAGAAAACATATAAGAATGGAAAGCCAATAAACGAAGCAAGGCAACATTGGCTGGAAAACAGCATACTTCTAAAACAGGAAAATTAATTAAAGCAAAGTTCATAAAAGAACCTTGTGCGCCTTGCAAGATTGAGTGTACAGAAAAAATAAGCCATTCTAATACACTGATAATTTTTGAAAATTACTGCGATCAAAATAAGATATGGGAATTGAAGCGTCAATTAATATTATCTCATATTTCAAGCAAACCTCCTAGTCAGCTAAGACCTTCAGGCAATAACAGATTTGGCCAAAGAAAGCAAACAATTTCATATGACTTTGCTGTAGATGGAGAAAGAATTAATTTTGCAAAAAGTTATTTCTGTTTACGATACGTTGGCAATTTTGGATACTGTAGTGGGAAATATTTTGCAAAACCAAATGCTGGAGGTTTTCCATCAGTCGATATGAGAGGTCACCACTGTCCTCTAAATAAGCTTTCTCAAGAGACCTTAAGCAACATCAGCATATTAATTCATTTCCAACTTATTTATCTTATTATATCGCCAAGAATTGTCAAAAAGCTATTTGGGTAGTGATCTAAACATTGAAAGAACGTATCATTTATGTAAAGAGAATTGCAAATATGCGGGCGTTCCACAGAGCGACACTGCAAAACTTTGAGCTTATAGAAATGTATTTAATACAGAGTTTAATCTAAGTTTTAAAAAGGAATCAAAGAACACTTGCGATAAATTTGATACTTTTGTTTTAAGGCTTAAAGAAAATTCCAGTGATAAAAATTCAGTACGACAGGCCATGACCATCTACGAGATGCGCAGAATCGATTATGAAATTAAACGATAAAATAAGTGTTTGAGAAAAGACCTGCCCAAGACGAAACTTATAATGCTCGACCTGCAGAAACGCCTTCCGAGGGAGTAGTTGTTAAATTCTCAAACCTTTTATTGCTTGAAACTTTGAACTCTGAATTTGACAATTTACGATGCTACTGAAAAAAAGCCATATTGTGTAGTATGGATGAATCAAAGGCCAGAAGAGGGGGTAATGAAATTGCGTCAGCACTTCTTAAGTGAGCCAAGAATGTTGTCGAACCCAGTGATATTAAGCATTTGATAATATGAATAGACAATTGGCCTAACCAAAAGAAAAAGATATAATGATGCTTAAAAATTATTTTTGGCTACTGCACAACTGCCCTTCTCTAAAAAAAGTAACACATAAACTTCTCTTGCGTGGACACACTCACATGAAGGAGGTTCATGTTCATGGGTTAACAGAAAAAACAGTTAAAAAGCAACCTACCATGAAAGTAGTAACTCCATGGGACTGGGAGCAGTTAGTGAAAGCATATGAAACTACGGTTTATAAGATGGACTTCCGAAATTTTGATGTTTTGTATACCCAGCAAGAATCGCCTTTTACTTTTTATGCATTTCGGTAAGACTAGTAAAACGCACTTGCTACAGTTTGTCTTTCGGGTTTATAGTTGTGTTGTATAAGGCTCATATGGTTTGCAACTCGAATGCAAACCGGTCTTCATACATAGCTGTGTTTGTGATGATACTACAAAAGGTGTAATTTGACGTGTTTGCATCACGAACTGCTAAAGTTTCCTCGTATTAATATAAATAAACCTTGATACTAAAACATTAAAACGCACCCATGCATCGTGTCTGTCCAGAATTGTCAAACAGCGTATGGACTTTTGATAATGATAAAGCGCCGATTCTTCTCCTTTCTCTTGTTGTAGGTTAATGCCTGTTTCTACCAACTTCTGGGTTCTCATTCAATGTTGAAATCCATAACTCGTTCCACCTCTTAGGGGGTGTTTCAATTGGTCTTCGTGTTTGTGGTCTGCCGTCGCGAGTAATTTTTGCTATTCTGCCGTTAGTCATTTTGGATATATGTTCGTTCCAGTTTCTCTTACGCTGTCTCACCCGCTTTACAATATCCTGTACATTATATTCATCTCTGATAACTGTATTTTATCTTCTGTCAAGTAGCGTGTTCCCCGTTATTCTTCTCAGTATCTTGTGCGTAGTATAGATTTTGTTTTGGTATTATATGCCTTGGTCTCAGCTGCGTAGGTCATTATTCGGCGTATGCATGTTTTATAAATACGCGACTTTGTTTCAGTTGTCATATGTTTATTCCATATGACGCACTGTATGCAGTCTGCTATTGTTAGTGCTTTTTTAGTTTGCTTTTAACTTCTTTATTTCTATTTTGTTCGGATAAAATGTTTACTTTCAGGTAATCAAAGAACAATATTTGCTCAATTGGATTATCTTCGATTTGCATCTAACCGTCTCTTTATCTATGTTTTGTTAGTAGAGATTTGCATGTTATAGTCTTGGCTGGCTAGGTAAAAGGTGTAAAACCAGTCTTTGTTAGTCATTTTCGTTATCAGACACTAGCACTGCATAATCTGCATAGCATAGAATCTTTACGTTTTCATTGTTCAATAGATATGCTTGTCCCACTTTTTTTTACTGCTTCAATTATATCTGGTCCATTATTAGGGTAAATAGCAGAGAGCTTAAAGAGTCCCCTTGTCATAAGCCTGTTGATATTGATATGTAAGTGCTTGTGTTAGTGTTTAGTTCTTAAATTATTTTTACAATTTCGTTTGGTAATCATTGGTTTTTCATTATACGTAGGGTATCTTTTAGTTTGACTTTGTCAAATGCTTTTGTGAAGTCCATGAAGCATAAATAAGCTGATTTTCAGTATTCTATTGCCTTTTTCACTATTTGCCTTAGGATGAAAATAGCGTCTGTTGTCGAACGGTTGTTTCAAAAGCCCTGCTGTTCTTCTGATGTGGTGCGTGTTGATGATATCTCCGATCACCTTTGCAAACTTTTTCATGGTAGAGCAGAGTAGGGTAATGTCTCTGTAATTCTCCGGTTTCTTTTTGTCACCTTTCTTAAATATGGGTATCGTGATGCTTTCTTTGTTTGTTCTTTGAAAGAGCGTTGAAAATTGTTCTGCTAATTTCTCTCCCCCGTATTTTATCAATTCGTTAGGTAGCTTGTCTGGACCAGGGGTTTTTCGGTTTTTTGGTTTGCTAATGGAATTTTGCAGCAAGTTTTTGTTCATTCGATCGGATATATCACCTTCTTCTTGCTCCTCTTTCTAGTTTTAAGTTTTATGTTTCGTTGTTCTTTTTTCAGCGTACACTTTTTGGAAGTATGCTGTCCATTCTTCTTTCGTTATTATTCCTGTTTGTATTGTTTCGTTGGTCTCTTTTCTGCATCGTCTTAGTATTTCTCATATCCTTTTTTGCGTTCCATAGAGATTATGCTTCATCTCGTGAGAAAAATCTCCCCAGTGGTTTCTGACTTAATTTGTTTTATTTCAGCGTTGGTTCTGTTTCTTATTGCCAGGTAGTTATTGCGGTCTTCTTGTGCACCTGAGGTTTTGTATTTGCTGCAGCATTGAGTTTTTATTTTATTATTTTTTTTACTCTTGGGTTATACCATGGTTTATGTTTTGTTCTGCTCGCACTGCTAACTTTCCTGGTTCCGAAAGCCTCTTTAATGCTTCTTCAAAGTTGTTTTTCATTTTATTCCAGCTTTCTTCAACATCATCCTTCCGCTCTATCTCTCGGTGTTAGATTTTGTTTCTTAGCCTGTTCTTGTAAAGTTCCTTTATCGATTCGTCTCTTAGTAGTTCGATGTTAAATTTTTCGGTGTGTTTTGCCAAGGACCATATAGTGATTTGATTCTATATTTGCGGATGTTAAGCTTCTTTGTAATATTAAAAAAAATCTCGTTTGGTTCTGAGATAGATGGAAGTTCTAAGACATGAGTACGAGAAAACTTTTGTTTTCTTTTGATAGGCATCAGAATATCAGTACCCATAGTCAAGCGGTTTTTTAAACCTTGGCTATTCTAGAATTAAATTCTTGTTGCTTCTGCAGTGCAACCATCAATTTTTTCTTGCTTTGATAAAGGAATCAGACTGCGTTCAATTAGGTCCTAATACTTAAATCGTCGCGTAGGAAGTTAATGAGATGACATATTCATAAAAGTTCAATTAATATTTTAAAGTTCTAGAGTACTCTTTAAATTTCCTACTGCTTTAGGTAATTTAAAATTTTTTAAACAAGTTATTTTATTTCTTTTTTATTGTTACAGTTATGTAGTACAAAGTATGAAAGTTGGTTCAGTGTCAGGGCACTAATTTATTTATGCAGTATCTAGCTAACTAAATATTATTTTCAAGTTATTATTTACCAAATTAAATCTTCCAAAACAAAAATGAATGTCGAGACATTTTATGTTAAACTTTGTAGAATAGAAATTACAGTGGTGACTTAATAAGTCACATTAATGAAAAAATTAGTTAAAACAGTTAAAAGTAAATAAAATAAAAGTTTATTTATGTCTGTCAAAGAAACATAAAGAAGTTTTAGTTATAAGCCCTGCCATTCAATCACTCATAAAAAATATTTGAAAAAGGTCAACTTTTTCTTGCAGTAGTCTCATGAGAACCCTAAATTATAACGATGAAATGTTCGTATTGAACAAGTTTCAAAACAGCATATGTCAAGGAAAGTATTTTATCCTGATTTTAATTCACTATACAATACTAAATTGTGATGAAACATTCTTTGTTCCGTCATTTCCAAATGAATGGTATCAAAAAGTTGCTTAATTTGCTGCCATACAGCGGACGATAATAGCATCAAGCATTTTAACTAAAGAGTTTCCATCTTGTTCAATCGATTCAAAAAATTATAAAAATGGGAGACCGTAAATTAAAGAAAATGAAGACGTCACTCCTACACCAAAACCGCTGCTTCAAAAATAATTAACTATATAACTCATTATTAAGAATGTAAGTCCACCCACGTTGACATATTTTAGATTCTCATCAAAATGTAATTTAAAATTACTTTCCCGGAAAATCCCTCCACAAGTCATCTTTATTTAGAAGTAATATTTGTTTTGCTTTTCCGTCTGCCTACCATTAAGAAGTTAATTCTAATTAAATTGTGTGTTGTAGGTGTTTTAAAAATGTGGAGTCGAGATTAGGTAGGCGAAAAGAGGAGACTGGAGAAAATCGTTGCCAGGGAAAACCATTTTACCTAGCTTTTAGCAAAAATGTTTTTACATGAATCACGCAAAAAACTTAAAAATTCACGGTTCAATCGACCGAAATATCTTAAAATCTATCATTTTTTAGTACATGACGTGTAAAAATTGGCTGGCTAAAGTTACGTTTTGAAAAGGGGCCGGATACATTTTTATAATGCTACAAAGCAAGACGAATACATATCACGTGAAAACATCGTTTGTAAAGTTTGCTAACATACGAACATCATTACAGCAGCTAAGGGTTATGATTTAGTGTTATAATACCTGTCCGGATGCCCTAGCACCCTCAAAAGGTGACGGCCCCATCTCATTCAACCGGAATTTGTTGGAGTTTCTGGATAGACCTTTGGATAGTTGAGGAAAATTTAGTTCTGATAAAATGAAATGTAATCTTGTTAGTTTTGAGGGTTTAAGTCGTAAATGTGCGTTTTATTTTATCGCATTGCGATATGAGTTCTAGGATATAAATGTGAGTTCTAAACTGGAATTATTAATATTTCTCGGAGAATGATATAAAGGGTTAGAAACATTTTGAAAAGCAATTATAATTTTAATTTATGTATTTATACGGCGGTTTTGAATGGAAACTACATATTTGAATTAGAAATTCCCTTAGGTATATATTAAATATTGAAGAGCTACCCAGCTGGCTAATTTAATTTTCAGTATGCCAGTGTTCATAAAAAAATTCGTTTTTATATTTCTAACTCAGGTATTCTTCAAGAAAAATTATAATAAATATTCCTTCAATATTACAGATTTTGAAGGAATCCATAATGAAAAAGTGATTGTATTTTGAAGAATGATATTTGAATGAAATATCTACACACTTAAACAAATTAAATTGACGTGGATATTTTAAAAGCCGGGAAAATTCCAATTTCTCCATTTTCTCATTTTCTATTTTCATCTTATCTAAAACACGCCTGGGACGCATCACATTGGTATCTTATTCCGCTGTGTATATTAAAAATATAAACACTCAAGATTAAAGAGCAGGGATAGATATAATATGGTTAGATTAAAAATAATACACCTTAGCCCATAATACGAAATTTTCATATTGCCGCACCTGTACTCGCAAATATCTTCTCGGAGAAGGAAAAACCGGAATTTCTTAGTAATTTCCACCAGTGAAAACTTTTATTTCGCCACCAACGTTTCGCTATTGGCAGTCAGAAATTGTGTTAAATGAGCTTGCGTCGCATCCAGCAACCTATTTTATAAACCGGAATACACGGGTAATAGCAAAATTAACATAAATTAAAATACGTAATTCAGGTACTTCCCCTGTTAATGTACTCCACTTGGGGGAAAATTGAATTTCCTTAGAATTTTACATAAGTGGGAAATCCATTACTATCCTATTAAACGAATAACGTTAGTCGGTAAGGCGTAACGTGATTTTCGAATTTATATAATAATTTTAACATATGTATATAAACAAGACAATTTAAAAATAAAAACGATTGAGTAAACTGTAAATAGCGGAATTTTATAAGCAATTTAGATGTAGCTTCTGTGTAACTCGTACTTAAAAGCTTAAAACTTTAATCTTTGTCTCAAAACAATGACTGGTTTGCGGTACTTCCCATAAAGTTTAAATTTAGTTCCAGTAATAAGTTTTACATAAAAGCTATTTTTGTAAGCAGCAATATTAAATAATAATTTTACGAGGCTATGCCACATTTGATAATGAGCATTAAACAAAAGGAAATAGAGCCCAACCAATTAACCATTTAAATAGTCTACAACTTACTCTTTAACTTTAATGGTTTGTTAATTATGGAAAATCAGCTGCAGATTTCATTTAATCCCTAAGAAACCATTTTATATACGTACAATAGTTTTGTCTTGAAGTAGTCTATTTGCAAGTAATATAATAAAAAGAGACATTAAACAAAATACTTTTATTGGCCCGACTATTCCAAACAGAGGCTTTAAGTCGTAATTAAAGATGCTAAAAACAGTAAAATTAACTAAATGTTGTAATTGATTAAGAATTGAAAATTCGAAGGGTGAAGTATTTTGCATTTCACATCTCAAATAAACTAACCTGTTCTTTAGAGGAATTAGGCAAAAAATGCATTGAATGATGATTAATTAAACTCTTAATTAAAAGTATGAACTAAATCTCTTCAGTTTTACTTTCTCATACACTAAAAGTCTATTAATCTGAACACCATCAACTAACAGGCCATATGATATAATAGAATACCAAACAAGTTGTACCTTACAATTCTGGCAGCTCATGCCCCAGAAGGCAAAATTATTGTAGGTGGAAATTTCAATGCTGAATCTTATATACAGGGATGCGACAGAAAATATGTAAAAGGAGACATCTCCGCAGAGTAGACCTTACAAGGATTGGAAGTGGTAAACATAGGCTTCCACTCCACATTTAAGACCTAACTTTATGTTCCATCAAAAAAATCACAAACTAGAGAATAAAAGGCGATAAAAACTTTGTTGACCACCATTACTTTCTTAAGTAATAAATCAAACAGGAAGAACCCAAAGTTGAGAAGAGGGCAGTATAATATTAGAATGGAAAGTTTTAAACAAAAACTAGAATCTTTAAAAAAAATTAGGAGAATAAAAAGTACTCTATAGAAAAATGCATGACAGTAATAACGAATGCATGTTTAAAAGAAGAACAGAGAAACCTGCATAAGTCGCTCCGTTTCTTATTGCAATGTCAAAGAAGTAAAATACTATTGATAAGGGCTAACAAAAGCCAAAATCTAACAGAAAACCACTCTTGGGAGAAATTTGTAACGGTAATGTAAATTTTGAAATCTCGTCAAAAATTATTTGGTTTGTGTTGGTACGGGAACAACAATCCCCCTGTGGAGTAATTTTAAACTATGCCCATATTTTAGTATTTTCAGATATTTTTTGTGTTGTCTTATAAAAATCTTATTTTTGTTTGATAATTGCCTAAAATTTCTAATTTAAATTAAAAAAGTAAAATATAGTTCGAAAATCATTAATAACCTTTTTAAATTAATCTTTATAGGTTTAGTCAGTTTTACATTTTGAATTCAGCGCGAACCAGCTTGGGGTTTTTCTTCTCATGTGGTCATTGACCGCACAAGCAAAGATTATTGTACCGTCCATCCTTGAAATAAGAGGATTGTGATATCGCTTTTAAAGCAACATTTTTGGTGACAGTTGGTTTATATTCTTGACTCTCACTTTGTGGAGTCTTAGTGAAAATAGTCGTCGGTAAATCCTATTGAATCACTCCATTCATCGATTTTAGAGATTGGATCATCGTATATTGTGCTTGATAGTCGAAAGACAATCAAGGTTATTGATGTTTATGGACGAAATCGCTAGGTTCTAGCATCTGAAAAACTCCGCGAAATTATATAAATCATGTGAGTGAATCAAGTAAAAATCCTAACATTCACAATACAGAATTCACGTAATTGGAGATTCTAAAAGGCAGTATTGCATCATAAGACGAGATAAGTTTATGGGTGTGGTCACATTCTCTGGTGAGTTGATAAAAACAACGTGTATCATTGTATGTTACATGCTTATGAAAAGGACTCTGGATTGTGTGAATAAAATTTAAATATTTGTGAATTTCAAATCGTTTTTCTTTAATTTCTATTTTTGAAATTTGTTTAAAAGAAAATCTATGTACGGTTTAAATTTTGTTTATGCTGCTATAAATGCAGACAGGTATAATTAATACGAAACATTGTTTTTAGTTAAATAGTCTTTGTTCCGTATAAATCTTTTCTTAAATGTGAAAAAAGAAGATTATTACAGTTTATTTAAGAATTGCCCACGAAAAAAGTGGTCGAGTTTGCTGTGGCGAAATGCTGTTAAAACAAAAAATGATCAATTGTTACCTGGTCAGTGTGTTGCATACGAAGTGTAAATTCTTCTAAAATTGAATTGTTGTTCTACAAAAACAATTTATTAAAATGTCATCAAAACAAGTTGAAATACGGAAAAAGATAGTGTACACTTACAACCAAAATAACAATATGTCAGAATCAAAGTTAGCAAAGTCTTTAGGAATTGCAAAATCAACTGTTCAAAAGTTTCTGGCAAATTACAAATTAACATTGGCAGTTGCAAGAAACAAGGGTTTGGGAAGAAAATTGGGTCCAGTGGATAAAACAAAGGCAAAAAGGATTATCAAAGAGTTTTAAAAAAATCCAAGCCCTTCTGTCCGTGATCTTGCAAGAAAATGTGATGTATCCAAATCCTATGTACAAAAGATTAAACAAAATGAAGGTAACGATCTTACAAAGTGTCTGCAGATCCAAATCGGGATTCCACTAAAGAACAATTTTGTAAAACGCATGCACGTAAATTATATGTGAATTTCTTAACGAAAACTGACTGTATTATGATAGACGATAAACATACGTGAAGGTCGATTTTAAACAGCTACCAAGTCAACAATTTTATGTGCATATAAACGACGCGATGTTAGTGAAAAAAAAACCGTAAAAGTAGATAAGTTCGCTAAGAAATTTCTTGTATGGCAACCAATTTGCTCTTGCGGCCCGAAAAGCAAAACATTTGTTACTTCTGGTACAATTAATCAGGAGATGTATACACAAGAGTGCTTGGAAAAACGTTTCTTGTTATTAATTCGAAGTCACAAAGGTTCGCTGATATTTTGGCCTGACTTAGCGATGGCCCATTATGCTAGAATCACTCTGGGTTGGTATTCAAACAATAATATAAAAGTTGTACCCAAAACTGACAATCCTCCAAATTGTCCAAGATTGCTTCCAGTTGAAAGATTTTGGGCAATAGTCAAATGCAAATTGAAGAAGACAGAAAGGATCGCGGCAAACGAAAGGAATTTTAAACAAATGTGGGATGCAACGTGTGATACAATGATCAATGACGATGTACAAGCATTGGTGCAAGGTATTAGAAGAAAAGTTAGAACTTTTTCCAAATTTAGTTCTTTTTATTATATTCTGTTTTTGATTTAAAAGTTTGTTTGCTAATAATAAAATAAAATTTTGTTTGTTCTTTAGTTGCTTGATATATTCATTTTTTATCAACCACTTTTTTTCGTGGACAATCCTTACCTTACTAAGAATGTGTTTAGTTGTAAGTTCTAATAAAATCAAGATGACGTCATCCCAACCCGAGTTTAATGATAAAATAAGATTTGAAACTTTATGCATTTGTTTATATTATTATTTTCTTGTTGTGAATTGCAATAAATTGCTTTGATTTTTTGATTTTATGTAGTTCTCTTGTGTATTATCAATAGGCTATAAGCTTGCCCAAGGGGCTTGTACTTTTCCCCAGATTAAAAGAAAAATAAAAGAAAACACTGATGCTCAACATTTTTGATATTCTTGTACTTTTTCATGCAATGTATACTCTCATCTGAGCTTAACGTTGTTTGACACCAGCGACCCAAACGAGGTAAGTCCTTCAAAGCCGAACAGTGCTTTAAATAAGCCTTAACTTTGTGTTTTTCGAGTAAGTAACTTTTTAAGTCTGTTACAATATAGAACACGGTTGGAGCACAGAAATATTAGCAAAACGAGAACTAATACGAAAATGTAAGTAGAACTAAACTAAGAAATGCCCTCAGAATTTAAACAAATAATTGCAAAAGGACAAAAACAATTAGCTCCTAGAAGTATCAAATAAGTTCCCAGTGGAATGGAAAAGCGTTCGTGTGGCCCTGTTGGAAAAGCCATGTAAACCGACAGAACCAACATATTAAACAGCTCAGCTAAGGTTAACATTAATTTATTAAGTGCAAGACTTAGAGAGTCACTTGAAAAAAGTAGAGCAAGGACTTTAATTAAAGGTAATACGGTTTCTGGAAGGATCTAAGCACAGTTGACTCTGTGAAACTTGCCAGACTCTCTTGTGCTATCAGCATACATTAAATTTATTGCAGTGTCTCGTTATAATGTCTGTAGCCATTTCAGCAACAAGACTCAGTCTTTGGTACTTTTACTGTGCAATATTCTCTATAACAATATAACGCAACATAAGCATTCGTTGACGACGAGGAAGAAGAAAGGATCAGTTAAGGACTGGAGCCAACACATCTCTAAACAGAATGATTCAAACACACAGCTAGAAATGTCCTCCCCAAAAGTCAGAAACAGTTCTTCTGGTAGCAAGAAGGTAGCCTAAAGAGATGACAGTGGAAATCGATCATGTTTCAACTACCACAGTGAATGCGGTAGAAGAGAAGACTGAAAAGATATAAAACTACAAAATTCAGACAGACAATCAAAAAAGAAAAGAAATGTGCTGACGTCAGTGATACACTCTATAGTCTATACTATCTTGTATGGGACTTATATTTATTGGGACATATTAAGATCCAGAAATTTTGGAAAATGATGGAAGGATTCCAAAGAAAACCAATGATAACTGTGAATCGCTACTAGATCCCTACCTATTGATCTTATGGTTTAGGGAACATTCTATGACACACAACAGATGACAAAAGAAACAAAAAATGCAAAAACGTTATAGCAGCCCAGTAGAAGAAGACATTAACACCTACCATTACAACTTAGTTCAATAGGAACCACTGAGATATAAGCAATTCCTCAGAGGACATATCTGTTTTGCAGACTTGCTGTACATGATTGAAAACCAGTCAGTGCTTATACTGTCTATCTGGAAATAACGCAAAGTACCCCATGTTTGAATGCTCAAGACAAGAAAAAATAAAACTTGTCTCGAGTTACCATAATGAATAAAATTCTGCACGACAAAAGAAACTGACGAGTTTTAAAATACTATATTTAAAAAATTCTAAAAGATAAGAAAGAAGAGAAGTGGATTGAAGACCTACATAAAACGAACAGGCACAATGCTAGTTAATTTAAAAAAAGTCGTTAATATTCTAGCTACTGCTATATGCTTTAATTTGGTTTTTTTACTCGACGTAACGCATTTTCATAAAGATCACTTCATTTTAAAAATTAAACCCTGTGGTATAATTACGTATAGTTGGCGTTACATCAACACTATCGATAAGTGTGGCTATTTGCATTTACATGTTCCAAGAGAGCTAATTAGTCGTTGGTCTGGATCTGTTGCATTTGTTAATGCAACAAGAACATTTAAAAGCAAGTATAAACCATGAATTCTTGACCGTTGTGCAAAAGTGATTCTGCCTTAAAATTTGTTGTATTGTAGAAAACAAAGAATCCTTCAAATAAAGATTTGACTCTTATTTCGGCTGATTAGAATTACTCTTTGAACTACTTGTAACAATAAAAGTGAAATGATGCACGCTGTCTTTCAAAAAACATATTTACCAGAGCCCAGTTATAATTCTGATTTTGTCGTTTCTGATAAATGACTACTAGGGTACTGTTTGTAACTTCATGAAATGAGGCAAGAAACCCATGTCTAGCAGTAGTGTGTTGAATCTTTTGATTTGGTCTGAAGGCTTTAGAATCGACTTCAAGGTGTACGAAGGGACCCGAAGCAAGCTGGAATCGTGTGGGAAAACTTAGTGAATTTGTGCACGAATATCGACGGCGGACCATTCGTGAGTTAACTGAGTTGTCTGGACTGACGTGGAGCTCAGCCAATTTTGATCAAAGATTTGAAAATGAAAAGAGTGGCGACCAAATTCGAGGACGCGCTTGTTAACCTCTCAGTAAAAAGAAAATCGCTTGGGAGGCTGCCGCGAAATAAAAAAGCTGATCGAAGCTGACCCGAATTTTTTCTTTAAGGTCATCACTGGCAATGAATCTCGGTGCTATGAATACAATCCCGAGACGAAACAGCAGTTCAGTCAATGGAAGGCACAGAATTCTCTTCGTCCAAAGGAAGCTCGTCAGCTGAGATCAGACGTCAAAACAATGCCCATCTGTTTTTTTGAGAGAGAGAAAGAGAGAGAGAGAGAGAGAGAGAGAGAGAGAGAGAGAGAGACGGCGAACCAAGCATTCAACCTAGAAGTTTTAAAAAGGTTACGCAACAGTTTGCAGAAGAAACGCTCCGATTTGTGGTAGTCTGGTGACTGGCTCTTTCACCACAACAAAGCGGCCGCTCATACGGTGCTCTCTGTGCGCCAATTTTTAATCAAAAATGATACGACTCTGGTAATCCACCCACCTTACTCGCTTGATTTGGCACCTTGCGACTTTTTCTTCTTACATTGAATAAAAACGAATATGAAAGGAAAACGTTTTGCGGATATCAACGAGGTGAAACAAAAAACGCTTTCAGGGCGAAAGTCATCGGAGAAGATGAGTTTAGAAAATGTTTTTGAACAGTGGAATAAAAGGTTGGACAAGCGTATTCACTTCAATGGGGAGTACTTGGAAGGTGACTGATGTTTGTATCACAAAACAATAAATAAAGTTGGCTTAAATCAAGAATTTCGGTATTTCTGGGTCCCCTCTCGTAAGTAATCTATGGAATTGTACCTTTTTACTACACAAACATGATTCTGTGACACTTTAAAAAAATTATTGGAAACCTTTTAAAATTATTTTTGGTAGTATTTCTCATACTTAACAGGCAGTCTCTGATTTAAGTTGAGCTGTTAGCACGAAGTTAGAGTTACTGTATCGTAAAAAACTATTTGCTAAAACTTCCTTACAAGTACTTCGAAATTTTTTTAGTTTAATTTTCGTTTTTAGATTGCGATTCTCAAAAGATTCGTATTTTGCTTCTGGCTTTTCTTGTTTTGGTTTACTACATTCAACCGTCTAGCCGATTCTCTGTTCTCAAACAGTTGTCTGAGCCGTCTTTCTAGAAAGAATAAGCATACTTAAATTGAAAGAAGAACAAAAGAAAATCAAATGGGTTGATTATATCCATTACGGTCATTTTGTTCGCTTTGTATTTTAAAGAAACCATGAAAGATTGTCGTGCCTTTTAGTTGTTGGAGATTGTCCTAAACTACTAACAAAGAAAAACAAAGTGTAAAAAAGATCAAATTCAGTATATATGATGAGCTCTGAGCAACTTTAAGCTTTTCCTTTATGGACCTTTATACCCAGCAATTTTAAATATTTCAGACTCAAAAAACTAAAGTAGGGAAAACGCAACATACAGCAATTCATTCATAAAAGCCAAACGGTACTAAAAAACCTGCGAAACTCGAAAAGCCGGAGCACTTCAAACAGTTTGATGGGCATGCAGAAGCCTGTACATGTCGAAAAATCTAAACATTTGAAAGTTTGATATTGTCTGTCCAAACCGTGAAACTGTATCTGGGTATCTAGATAGATGTGTACATCTAACATGATTCCTTTGAGGAATTTAAAGTTAAGTATAACGACAAAATTCTTAATTTTCATTTGAATTACTGAATGGAAATTAATAAAATTAAAGGGTCAGCTTTCTTCAAGCGTCGCCCATTACCGTTTGATTTGAAAATAACGAAAGGACGAGAAATATGGATAAGACCAAGATGAAGTGTCTTTTTTTTAAAATCAAAAAATTACTGAAAATGTTTCTGTCCCAAAAGCCTGAATAACAAACAGGGGAAAAATCACTTTAAGTAGTTGAGGGAAATTGTTCATACGTTTTTTGACAATAAGGGTTCTCAACAACAATTACCAAACAGGTAAGGAAAAGGTTCTAGAGCAAGAAAGTAGATTCTATACACTGGTTTTATCAAAAGCTCAATCTAAGTTTTATAAGTACATTTGCATTTTATTACTTACAGACTAAAAATACTAAAAGGGAATGGAGGAACCCTACCTGAAAATATCTCAATCATCTTAATTTTCAGATGTACTAACATCTACCATATTCCTCATAAAGTAATGCCTCAAAATCACAAAACATTGGAAAGCACTGCTCTAGACCAAGGAAATCAATAGTTTAATACAATTTCGACCTTTAGAAGTGAAGTAAAAGGAAAGATTTTTATTTTCCCAGATATTACGACCACAACTGAACCAGCACTATGAAGTAACAACAGATAAGCAAAGCATAAGAATACTACGAAATGCTTAAAACACGGTACTTATGTATTATATCCTTCCTTTTAGAATTTTTGTGATTTTCTAAGGTAATAGACACTATATGAATTCTATGTGCGAAAATCAGCAGTTAATTCCTCTTTATTACCGAAAGTTTCTGCTTTTGAGCCTATTCCATTGGGTATTATGATGGTACAGGCTAGATCTTGGGTGGAGCTATGTAAGTGTCTTTTAAGTTAACGTATCCGAAATATTTATTGCATTTGTCTTTCAGATATGCAGTCTACGTCTCTCTTTATTTTTGCCTCGGCGGCTTAACGCTTGAGACCAGTCCTGAATGTGAAAATGAAAAGAAATATCTGAGAACATTAAAAAGCAAGAAAACTCTCGAAGAGAAATTTTTTATAATTTTTCTAAAGTATTTATAGTTCTAATATTTCAGTTTTATTTTTCTATTTTCATGAACTAATGGTTACGATTAAGATTGTGTTCCAAACTTTGCGAACAAAACTACAACGTCGAGTTTAGAAGAAAGTGGAATCTGGCTCATGAGCGATTTGCTGCGACGACTCCTTGCAGTTTAGTATTCCATGAATCAAACAGATGTGTTTTTGAAAGGTTTGATGCTTGAAATTTTATGTCTGTGTGATTGTCAACACGCGTTTGAGAAGAACAATTGTATCAACAAGGACACGCTGATTTAGCATTTATCTACCATTTTGTGTAAAAGAAAAATAACTTTGATGACTAACTATCACTTGTGTTACTTAAAGACGCTACACTTTTTCGTCTGCAATTAAAAGAAAGCAACCGACAACAAACAAATGTATCAAAAGGGAAAAGAAATTTTAAGATGCGGCAATGAAAAACAAGGAACAGCAAAGGTATGCCAATAAGAAATAAGAAACATAGAGCTAGTAGGAAGAGAGAATATTTCTATTAACTGCCTTTGTTAGAGCAACAATGATAAAAAGTGATTTAATTCAAACAAAAACATTGCTTGTATATATTACCCGAACCTTTTTCTCAAAATTATTTTTAGGTCTACTTCTATGTTAGAAATCGCGTATTATGGATAGCGAATTAACAACAACAGTACTTTTTGTTTGGGATCATCTTAGTAGTGGCACTTACCGAAAGATGTAGAGTTTATTGTTGCTTTTCTGTTAATTGAATTAGAACCACTAACTACATTCCAAAAATAGTTATGTCTGAATCTGCTAGGGAAGAAAAGTTTTAAATTAAGCAAAATACTTTTTTTTTATATCTGGAATATTACTTTTCAGCACAGATCTACCATGTTCTTGAATTAGTAGTGTAGATACTCGATGTATAAAGTTGCAGCTGCAATAAGAGTTTATTACACGAGTACTAAAATTTGCCCCTTGAAAATAAAAATAGAAAAAAATTAACTTTAGGTATAGTCTATTGAGATTCAAATGCAATCTTGTTGGGAAATTACGCCAATAAACGAAATTTACATTTTAAGCATTCTCAGGTGGGTAGTGGTTTGGGGAACAGTTTTATTATGTTTAAACGCGATAAAAAACATAAATAGGTCACAGCATATCAACACAAAGGTTTAGAAAATGCATTGTAACAGTAGACAGTTCTTTAGAATGTTATAGTGGTCCGAATTCAACAACCAGCAACGATGTATGCAGAGTTAAACTTTCCACCTCCACTGCACTGTCTGTGTACATCTGTTTTTGTTGTTTAGTAGATAGAGATCTCGTTTTAAATGGTTTACAGTGCAATAAGTCGGCAAGCAAGTTTAGAAGTAGGAACAAATACGAAACATGCACGGAAAGATTAGTTTGTAAAAGTTTAAAAAATGTATTAGGAGTTGGCATTTATCAGTACTAATTTGCTAGGTAAATATCATAATGAGGTTTTTAAAAATAATTTTTGGTAATACTCAGGTAGTATCAAAAGGTTTTGTTTCAGAGCTAGGAGTTTTTCTACTTCCAATGTGATTTATTGTGGAAATGTCTTACTAGTGGAGCTCTCAATTATGTAAAATAGAGGCATAGGAAAACAACAAAACATTAACCACATCTGTATACGTAGAGAAGGTTCTTAACATACCTGCATCACTTGTAAACGAAACCTTGTTATAACAGTCTTACTTTTCTGAGATCTGTTAGAGTACCAATTAGATCAAATATTTAAATCGCAATAATTTGTTTAACCTTCTTGTAATTGCATAAATTGTTGTTTGCGTTGGTTATAAATCTGATACGTTTGCAATCTTTGCTTATTCTAATCGTGGTTTCTCTAATACTGTGGTTAAGGTTCTCAATTTTCTTTGTAGAGTTAGTTAATATAGAGTTGAATTTGACTTTGACAAGTGAAAGTAGTGAAGTGGTAATAATATCTACTGGTGTTTCGTTAACTTCCTTCTTTAAATCTTATAATATTTTGTCACCAAAATAGATTACAGTTGATAAATCACAGATATTGAATATTATCTACAACTATACTTTTTATTTGAAAAATTATCTGATTAGTTTGTTTCATTTATTAGTGCAACATAAAGTTAAATAAGTCTATTTCTTAGGAAGTCCTTATTTTTATTAAAATTCATAACTACCGATTTTTGTCCAATTTATGATGATAGTCTTTTGTATTTATTTCACTCCTAGCAATTATGGCACTTTTTATTGTGTTTGTTTCTATTCAGATTATGCCCTTTGGCCCACAAATCGATCGAAATTTTCATGCAACCATTTTCTTCCTAATATTCTTGGTCCCTCAGATCCAATCTGCAACCCAAAGAAGGGTAAGATTAGAACATTTTTATTTACGTGGTGTTTACTATTTCTCTACTTCACATCTAGAGGAGATTCAATGGTGTAACTTAAAAAGAGAGAGCATTAGATAAAAAAATCTTTCTATTAACAGTACTAATGCTCTTCACATATGGTCAGTTACGCCATAGAGAAAATGCGTGACACATATTTATATCTATATGGTTGGTGCTTCAAGCTTTTGCTCAATTTGTTGAAAGTAAATAAAAAATATGTAGTTTCAGTTTGTGTGAAACATATACTAATAATGCCAATCAATTTCAACGACTCATTTCATAATTAAAATTATAAATGCACAATGTACTTTAGTAATAACTATAATAATTTTTAAAAATCTTCAAGTACTTTTGTAGTTACTACAGTAGACAGAATTATACTTTTGTAACTACTGCTTCAGTACAATTAGCATAGAGCAGCCATTTCTGTTGTGAGTGCGCATACAGCAAAAAAGTGATCTTTGTGTTGTGCTAGATTGCGGTGCAATTTATATACTAAGTTTATTTATTAACAAAAATGTATACTGATAAAATTGTAAATAAGAAGAATAGATTACAAGTAATAACTGAAAAAACTGTTTGGACAGCTCTTCTCGTAACGATGTGGAAACAATTAGTTTAGGTTTAATCTAGAATTAGATTTATTATTTTATCTATTAAATTAATAAATTTGATTTAGTTCAATTCTGCCAGATATATTTCTAAGCGCTAACTTCTTCAATCACTACTAATAGTATGATAAGACGCCGACTGCTTACCATGTGTAAATATACAAAGGTAAATCACTCTCTTAAATATAACACATGGGCTGAAAAGTCCCAGGCCTAACAAATAGATGGCGCTAGTTCTATTGCATTCACCGCTTTTTCAGTTAGTACTAACCTTCAAAAGACAGCTGTTAAGATTTCATGATATTCTATTCATTATTTTGTGAGTTATTGTGCTAAGAGTGACGCTACTTTTGTTATTTTCAAAACAATGGATCAAAAACAATTTCGTGTTTTAATTTTACACTGCTTCTTGATGGGAAAAAATACCGTTCAAGCGAAGCCATGGCTTGAAAAGTGTTATGGAGACTCCGCTCCATCAGAAACAACAATAAAACGTTGGTTTGCTGACTTCAAACGTAGAGACACCGATGATGCAGAACGCAGTGGACGTTCAAATGAGGCGGTAACACCAGAAAACATCAAAAAAATCCACAAAATCGTTTTGAATGATCGAAAAGTGAAGTTGCGTGAGTTAGCTGACATTGTAAAGATATCAAAAGAACGTGTTGGCTTTATATTGCATGAGCATTTGACTATGAGAAAGCTCTGCTCAAAGTGGGTGCCGCGTTTGCTCACTGTTCACCAAAAACAAGAACGTATTGATGTTTCTGAGCAGTGTTTGACCATGTTTAAACGTAACAAACCGGAATTTTTGCGTCGATATGTGACAATGGATGAAACATGGATCCACCACTTCACTCCGGAATCAAAACGATCGTCATTTGAGTGGACAGCAACTGGTGAACCTCGTCCAAAGCGACCCAAAACACAACAATCGGCTGAAAAGGTTATGGCCTCGGTATTTCGGGATGGGCGTGGTGTAATATTCATCGACTATCTTGAGAAGGGAAATACCATCAACAGTGAATATTATATAGCGTTATTGGAGCGTTTGAAGGCCGAAATTGCAAAGAAACGACCGCATATGGCAAAAAGAAAAATTTTGTTTCATCAAGACAACGCACCGTGTCACAAGTCAATCAAAACAATGGCAAAACTACATGAATTGAACTTCGAATTGCTCCCACATCCACCGTATTCGCCAGATTTGGCTCCCAGCGACTACTGGCTCTTCGCAGACCAAAAAAAATGCTTGCCAGTAAGAAATTTCGTTCGAATGAAGAGGTTATCGCTGAAACTGAGTCCTATTTTGAGGCAAAAGATAAATCGTTCTACAAAAGTGGTATTGAAATGTTAGAGCGGCGCTGGAATGATTGCGTTGTTCTTGATGGAAATTACGTTGATGAATAAAGCTAATTTTGAACACAAAAAACCGTGTTTTCTTTGTTAGGCCTGGGACTTTTCAGCCCATGTGTTATATCTAGATCTAGCTTTATCCAATAAAGAGCAGAATTTAAATATTTTCCAAAAAGTTGACACAGAGCCACTTTGTAAACAGAAGGAAATGGGCGCAGTAAACGCTTTTCCTGTTAAATGCGCCCAAAACCTTAAACAAAAATATAAAGTCTTGTCTAAAGCATTTAATCGATCGCATCGTATTTAAGTATTAGCATCACTAATAATTTAATAAATTATAGAAGTAAATAAGTACGTTCGGTTATCTTCAAGGTCATGACACTTCAATCCATTGTACTTGTAAATTCTCCGTTTATACTTAAAACAAATTGCGTTGGTGCTTTTTTATGTAGTTGAGGTAGATAAATGCCAAAACTAATTTTCCTTGCCGGTAACTGCAACATAAGAAAGTGTAAATGTAGCCTTGTGTGAAACACACACGAATAAAGGCGTCACCACACGTACAGCATTTGCCGAATAACAAATATAAGAAATACTTTATTGAAGTTCATAATTTCTAAGATCAGCCAAACATTTAACATTTGCCAAAAATCGACGGAAGACATTCGGAGTTTGGCAAATACCTAATGTTCATCACTTTCTATCCATCTAATATTAAGGCGGCATCACACATACGGCAATATCCGTGTTGTGGAAGTTTAATGCAGAACAGCTTTTCGGGGAAAGTATATCTAGATAGTTTTTATATTGCTTTAGTTTTCCAAGAAAGAAACGATCTGATAAATGTTTCAACCAGGAATTACAATTACAAAAGTCATTGCACTAGGTAACTAGAGTACGATCACTAATGCTTTGGTTAATCTAAGAACGTTAATTAAACAAGTTATCTAAAGCAATGACAATTCAAAAAAAAAA
>VTPC01004885.1:50102-77557 GCA_011009095.1 Ignelater luminosus
TTTCTGTCACCCGCCACACTTTGCATAACAGTATCAAGGACAAGCAGAAAAAGGGTTAGAGAGAGAATGCAGTCTTGACATTTAAATTCATTATACAGCAATTTTATAATTTTCCTAGGGATGCCGTATTACTTCAGAGTGTTCCACATAACTCTCCTATTATCAGAATCAAACGGTTCCTCGAAGTCAATAAATGCCAGGTAAACTACATTCTGACACTCTATAATAATTCTTGAGCTGTTGATAAAGTCGACACAACTTTGCTGTCTTCGAAAACCAGCCTGTTGCTTTCTAAGTTGACTCCCAATACTTTTTTCTTTATCTGCTCGAGAATTATTCTTGACAATACTTTGCTAACTACGGGTAGGAGGGTTATTTCTCTCCAGTTATCATATTTCGTGGTATCTCCTTTTTTGGGAAGTTTAACAGTAATTCCTTTCTTCGAGTCCGAGGAAATCAGCTCTTGATCTCAGATTTGTTCTAAAAGTGTCTCACTGCTTACCGAATTCCAGATAATGAAAGATAGTGAGTTCCTATCTTTAGGCCTCGGGCCGCTCCCCTTGAGTTTGGTTCATCTTCTTTCTCTTCCATTTCTATTTCCTCTCCCTTCACCTCTGTTGTTCCGCCGGTACTAAACACTCCCAAAAATGCCCCTTTCATCTTTTCAACTGATCCTCTTGCGATGTCAGTAGCATACCATTTTAATAGTTTTGTTAAATTGAAGATAGTTTAAAGACAATACTAATAATACTCAGTAAATTTGTATTATTTGATAGTATTTAAAGCGAAAAGTTAAAAATAAAACTTTTCTTTATTAGTAATCAGCAAGATATACGCTCGGAGCCTACTAATTAACATTTCAGTCGATATCCTACTTTTCAAACTTGACACATATTTTCATAAAAAACGAATTATTACCTGCCAGTTTTTACTTGAGTTGCGTAAATAACCATACAAACTCACATTTTTATATTATTTTTCAGTTTTGCTATGCATAATCTAAGAAATTATTTCAAAAAGTAAAATTTTCTTAATTTGTTGTCCAACACTGTAATAATAGAGATGGAATTTCTCCAAACAAAGGCTTCCTTCAAGTTTGTTCCTTGTTGAATTAATTCCTTCTTCCAGTTACTGCAGGAAAAATCTGGAAATGAACTGGTAGAGTTTTTAATTTCTGAAATTGATTCTGTCTGCATTATTTTTATTTAACGATTTGTTGGTACTATTCTGTATGTTTTGCAGAAATGCCAGACTTTGTTGTTTAATTCTAAGTATATCAGTCTTCCAATGTAAGTATACCCAAATTTCCTTTTTTTTTTGTAGGAAAACATCATGAAATAAAATAAAATAGTCTATAAAATATTGTAGAAAATATGTACTAAAAGGTTTTGTTTGTTTGTTGAAAAACTGGTGCCTTGTCTTCAATCGTGAGATTGAACTCTATTCTATGTTTCTCACTTGTTTGTTTATCTATAGTTACTTCTGACTTTTTATTTAATAATTATAGTTGTCTAAGTTAACGAATTGACAGTTTTAAATAAAAAAATTGCACGCCTTATCAAACACATCTATAAACAGTGCGTTGACCCGTTGTGCATACAATTTGTATTAAACCTGCAACTACAGAATATTCTTAGCTGTAAGAGGGCTCTCTTACTATATTATGTGTTATCTTTCAATTCCAATGTTTTGGTGCTATTTTATTTCTAAGCAAAGGAAATGACGTATAGATTAATGAAACTTGTAATATAACGATTTTCTTTAGATGTCTCAAGATGACAACTTGCTTCTCTTTAAAACTATCGTACTCCTAATTTTGCATTGTCCGGACTAGAACTGGTGCTATAAAAATTTCTTGTTTCGCTGGAAAGGGATGGCGTTGCGCCTGATTTAGAAAATGTTAATCTTAAGAGATAAGGTATTGTTTTTCATGGAGAGTTTTCAGTAATGGTATTTTTTTTCTAATAATTGTCTGCTTTTACGCGAGAAAAAGTAATTTTCAGATGGAAAAGTCAAATTAAGCTTCAAGATGGAGTAAGCAAGTGATGATCTAGGGCTGATGGTGAATAAACTTTGGTCTATCCCTTTTCGTTAATATCTATAACTACCACTTACCTACACCACCCAAGGTAACCAGTAAAGAGCAATCTTTGTAGAATAAGTTTCCTGACATCTTAGAAATGAGCTCAAAGTGGCAAAAAAGGGTAAGTGATGTGTGGTGTATAGTGTATCAGAGATGTGTAACCTAATGTTGTAACCTAAAAAATTAATTTACTGAACTATTTAAAATTTAATAATTATTTAAAATGTTGAGGGTTAGTGTTTAGTCACATATTATCAACAAACTAATAAAATGGCAAGTTTCCTAATAATTCTTTAGATAGTGATTTCGTATTAACAAGT
The DNA here is from genome assembly GCA_011009095.1 of Ignelater luminosus. Classification (NCBI taxonomy): domain Eukaryota; kingdom Metazoa; phylum Arthropoda; class Insecta; order Coleoptera; family Elateridae; genus Ignelater; species Ignelater luminosus. Next base: position 52,506 of record VTPC01004885.1, read on the forward strand.
ATGTGCTTTGTTTTGCTCTTGAAACGGATTTTATTTGAAATAAGCTCTTATATAGCTTAATAACCAGCCTATACTTCAAGAATAAAGAATCTAAAGTAAAGATTTTATAAGAAAAACCAAACTCTTTCTTAAAAATATTCGAAATTGTTAGAAAGAAAAAAAAACAACTGGAAAACAACTAACAGGTCTTAATATTACTTGATAATTCTTATTTATAGAGGATTTACATTCTCATGTTTTTATCTCAAAACAGATCCTCCTAAAAACTTTTATTCAGCAGATTTCGATAAACTTTTAAATATTTACCAAAATCTATTGAGAGTCGATTAATTTGTTAATCAAATGGGCACATAATACCGAAACCGTTCCACTCAATTTTTCATCTCCTTTTTTAAAGTGCTTTCAAGGAAACTCGTCATAAAACTCATTTTCATTCTTAAAGTTTCGTGTACCTAAAATGGAGATTTAGCGTTCAGTTCACGCTGTCAACTGTAGTAGCATAATAAATCTATTTTATTTATTCTGTTAAGTACAGGCAATTGTCAGTTGAAAAATGAGATTAATGGTAGACATTCTCTGTTTTATTTTTATAAAGACAATAAAATGTCTGAAAATCCCGAAAAAGATAACTTTTATCTTCAAATCACAACAATAAGAAATTTAATGATAAATAAGTACTACCTGCGACGACTAATACTAAATTTAATTTTATAGCCGATCGTTTGGTTTGATGTTTTTCTTTTAATATTCGATTAGTTCTATTATCTTATCCCTGTTCATTTTATTGTTATCATTTTCAAGTTTATGAGCATTCAATAAACGCTTTTTTATTTGTTTTCCATGAAACAAAATTCAAGCTCATGCAAAAACGTCAATTTTATTCTAAGGAGGGTTGTAAAAGGCATTTCATTTTCAAATATTTCATAATTTGTCGTATAGCTTGTCCTTGCCCTGCTCTACAAGTTTTTGAATTTTATTTTCAGGAAATGCTAATGAGGAGTAAGTAACAAAAAGGGCAGGTCTGAGGGAAACCCTCTACATCGTGCTACGCATCCAGAGTGCTCTCAAACCAGAGTAGATATTACAGGAAGGCCTTGATTACCACCTTATAACACAAGGGCCTGCCTTGCAGGAGTGTAGTATATATATATATATATGTGTGTATAACAAAACTAATTGACGAGGCGATGGTTTTCACCCAAGTTTCCATTTCTGGTTTTAAATGAGTGCTCTATTTGTTGAAGGTAATGCAGTATAATATGATTTTCCTTCATGTGTACTACATAGTCACGAGTGCTTTTCCTAGAACCGCAAACTCGTACAATTGATTGTGTATTCTGAGCAGTATTTCAGTCATGATCCATCCTCTAACAATTTGTGGAAAAGCGTGGTTTGATTTTCGTTGTCTCTTATTGATCCACAAGCGTTTAGAGGTAGAGGAGTATTATATATGTGTTTTAGTTTGTAGATTTATATGACGTGGGTTTAAGGGTAGGTGTTTCGTACTAAATTCACAGTAAAATTTACAACCAGCTAATTTATTTCTTTGAGTTTTACTTAATTCAAAGTGCTCATTAAAAATGATTAGTTGTTGGAAAGTTTTCTACCACTAAAAGTAATTTTTCATCGTAATAAAAACTTTTCGAATTATTGAATGTAAAATGTATCTAAATGGTAGGATGGAGTAGGTTCACATAATATGTTAAAAGACGGGTTCCCAAGGACTTAAATGGTAATGTTTGTGGTCTTCCTATTTTAGTTGACTGTACAATTTCAATGGGCTTTATTAGGAAGGTGTTTGGGATTATATTCAAGCTAATTGTAATTGAGATGGGTATGTATAGGACGTTCCATTAGATAATGTGTTATGGTGTATAAGTAAATTATACCGCTTGTTTTAGCTAAGGTTCTGGTTAGCAGACAGTGTAATTAGTTAATTAATCTACTTGGAAAAACAATCTTTGCTTTGTTACTAAGCTATAACAAAATAAACATTTTAAATTATTTTTAAGTGTCTACAATAGCAAATTAGATGACGGGTTTAAAAATATTTCGATTTTAGTATCTTCAACTATCAAACGGTAAAGCTTTTGAGATTCTCAAATACGCACCATTTCCTTGATTATTTCCAATAATGTCAAGTCTCAAGAGAACCATAAAACTTTTTCTTTGATAGTCTTCAGATGACAATGATTTGTTAGAAAGGTGGTGTACTACATTATGTAGTAATAAATTAATAAAAATGAGTAGGTAGGATTCTCAACGGATTCTTGTAGTTAGAACGGCAAATAATATTTTCCATACAAATTTAAGAAGTTTTAACAGCTTTCTGTCGTTACAGAAATCTTCAGAAAACTTTTTTGTGACAGTAAAAAATTGTCCCTATTGCAAGTTTTCTAACAACCTTTTAAACGTATTTATTATAAATTTATAAAGATCATAAAATTTCTTGAAACGAGTTTTGTCGTCGGATTTATATTTAAGTTCCATTAAAGGTGCTAAACGTTTATTTGTTTAAATAGCTTGGAAACTTCAATTATGGTTTTGTTCTTAATGTCCTAGCCTATAACCAGAAGCCTTACAGTTCGTTTAGACAAAACTACTCAAAATAAAATGAAAACGATGTAGTAACAATAAAATTCATCTTAACGTCTCAAACAAAAGGTTATCGAAAGCAGAAAATCCCCTTTTAAAAGTTTATTTTCAAAGTTTATCTTTTGCTCTTTTATGTATACTGATTTTCCAGTTTAACACTCTTAAACTACCACTTCCTTTTGTGATTCTAAATGTAGCATGTACAGCCTTTCAGTCACACGGCAATAAAATAGAACGATGGCAACCTATTGAAGTTCTTAAGCGTTATATTGATTTGGCTCTAATAAAAGAAAAGGAAATTACCGAGTTCTAAGTTTTAGTAGGCAATTATTCTAACTGTACGTCCCAGAGAGGCCCTGCTCTTAATGGAACCTTACCTTCATTCAGTAAAATATTCAGCATGTGAAATTCTCGTTGAAAAACGTGTCAGATATTTCGTGATGTTATGAAAAGCGAAAGCCAAATGTCAGAGTTGAAACCCAACAACTACTTTTTAATGCAATTAATATCGTGTATGTAGGTAATATGTAGGTAAGCGTTTGAAAAACAAAATCGTTAAAACAATTGCTAAATTTTTCAGGATGAATCGAGAGCTAATGAAACGAAAACGTTTTTAAACAAATGGAAAACTAAAATTAGAGCAAACTGGGAAATTAATTTGCATAATCAAAACCTTCAAAATTATTAGCAATGTAAATTGAAGTATGGTAATTGATTGTTACGTCTGCACGCATTTTAAACTCGAAAGAATCAACCTTATGATTATTCATAAATCCTTTTTACAGTTTCACATTGGTCGTGTGAGTGACGATAATTTGATCTGAAACAAAGCTACAACTTTTGAATACAAAAGAGTTTTGTTTTTAACTTCCGGAGCTTAAAATACAAATACGTTATTTTAAAAGCTCTGCTGGCTAAATTAATGATTAACCAGAAAAAACATTTTTAGTTGGGTATTTCTTTTTAAAATATAATTAAATATTTTATTTCTATCTGTAACAGAAATTGTCACGTTCTAAAATCCAAACTAAGCATAAGGATAACCCACTGAAGGCAGATCGATTGAGAATTAGCTTAAAATAAATTCCTGAACTACTATAACATGTAATTATTAAATATCATTCAACCAATCCAACTTGTAGCGAACAGTCGATCTTTTAATAACTAGAAATTAGACACAAAAACTATGAAACTATAATAATAGTAGGTATGAAATATACAAAACTATTTTTAGAAGTAGTACTTGACATAGTTAGATCTCAAACATTTTTTACAAGAATAAGTAAGACAAATAAGAAACAAAATGCAGGAAAGTTACCATATTATTAAAAGTGAGAATAATTTCTTAATAAAATATTATTTAGTTGCTTATAGAAAAAAGATATTAATAAAACTACCTTTTTATAAAGTACTAAAAGTTTCTATAAGTTTTTTTATAAGCTCATAATAACTCACAATAATTAGTAAATTTATTAAAACAGTATTTGGATAAAGAACTAACTGTATCACAATAATTAAGTGAGCGAAACAAAACCCTGCCAGCATACTAGCTCAAAGTGTCGGAGACGGGATGGTTAAAAGCTTGGATGGACAGAGAAGAATAAATAGTAATAAATAAATAGTTTCAAAACCAATAATAAACAAATAAGCTCTGTTTGTCTCAGATTTTTCTAGAATAGTCCATAGCAGTTTCAACGGTTGATGACAAAACACATAAATGTTTTATTTTATTTAATACATGATGAAATGGGATAACAATAAAGCAAAGTAAACAAAATAAAAAACATAAAACAAAAATAGAAACATTCTGCGCATTTGCTGCTCTCTTCAGACTAGCTTAAATCTTGTTAACAAACTACTTTTAAGATCTATAAACTTAATACGTCCGTGAACGCAAAAATCAAAAGCTGGTGATCTCTTATGTCAACCAAAAACTATTATCTCGTGTGTGCACAAGGCCCTACAGCAATATTGCTCTACATGATGAACTCCCAGAAATGTTGTCTGGGCAATATTCATTAAATATAATCCAACAATTAAAACTCTGACTCATTCGAACAGGGCATAGGTGCTCCACTTCAGTGACTGTTAAAAAGGAAGATCGCTCTGAGTCTTAAATCCGCTTTTGATCACGTTTTTAAGATCCTCAATTTGTCATGAAAAACAAAATGTCGCCTTGAGATTGTTTAACAGTATCGGATATCACTCGCGTGCAATCGTTTACATCTAAACAAAATCTTCATTTGCTTCAGTGCAGATTACAGGTTCCAGATCTTGGAGAAACTTTACACGAACAAGGAGGAACTATTTCTTTGAAAAAAGTATTTGAGTTAGGGTGCTTAGAATTCATTCTTGCAAAGAAACATTGGAAAGGGGATACTTGGCCAAAACCGTTAAGGTACTCTTAAGGTTGAACGAACTCTTCCTCTATTTATCTTTCACCCAAGCCACGATCTGCTTTGCTCTCAGCTTTTGTAACTAAGGAATACCTTCTGAACCTTCGTTGCTTTCTCTTCTTTAGGCTCAGCCAACAAACTTTGAGAAGAGAATTTGAAAAGGACATATTCCTACTTAACTTCTTATTTATTATTGTTGATGTTAAATAGCAGTGTTTTACTGTTGCATAACTAAATAGGTTGGTTGATTAGTCGATGATTCTAATTAAATAGCTACTAGATTGCGTGCTCTCTTTCGTACTATTTTTGTTTCGTTTTCTGTTTTTTCTTTTCCCAATTTAATTTGTTTTTGGGTTGGGATATTTTCTCTTCTTATCCGAATTCCGTTTGATTCCAACAAACTGTATAAAGTCTGACCGAAACGTTTTTTACAACTTGTTTTCATCTGTTTTGGCATGGCGTCCTGCTAGCATACCATGTGAGTTTTGCCCTCACTGATTTTTCTAATCACTATATTGGTTTGGGCTAAACACCCTAATTGACTAGTCAATCAATAGCAACTTCCAATCCTTGGATGTTCCGAACCAATCATCTAGTCATACAGCATTCCCACGTGTAACTTGATTTTCACAATATATGCAATTTCTAAACCAGTATTTTAGTACCTAGAAGATGGTGAAGAAGAAATGGTAAAAATTTGAAAACTTACTGGCAGTCATTGACAATTCCATTTCTTCGTTTTCTTTTAAATATAGAAACTAAGTATACAAAAGATTGAGAATCTATAGTAGTGTCCGTTCAATTAATTTTAGGTAAAAGATACGTATTTACAAGAAGGAATAACATCGCAAAAATCTTTATACAAGCCTAAAGAAACTATGACTGTAGTTCCAGCATTATCCTACCTCAGAGGTCAACCCTAAAAAATCGATCTCACATCACAATCTTCCAGAATATCTCCTAAAGTTTGTTCATTGTCCTTCAATCCATTCCTTTAAGAGACTGGTCCGCCATAGTATTCGGAGAGGGAACCAACATCTATGGACTCGATAGCCACTACTTCGACCAGTTGCACACCGAAAACATTCTATATCCGAAGAGAGGGGAAGATTCTAACCCATTTTCTTCCCATATCAGTTTGTCGCATCATTAATCATCCTTCTTAGCAGGACACTCTTTTGCCTAGCCTACATCCACGACGAAACCTACCATGGCAGAAGAAAAGAAATTTTCGCCACCAACATAACAGATGCGCACACACGTACAGACCATTCATCTTCACATCATTAAGATGGATGACATGACCCCTTGTGGGATCACCACGATGATGCAGCAATCTCGTGCGCTGCAAAGTGTCCTTTCGTAGCTGTGTGAAGTCATCCCAGCAAGGCCGACGATTTACGCCCCTCTGTCTTGCCGCTAAAGAAGATTCAATAACCAAAAGACCCACAACAATCAACGACCGCTGCAGTAGACAAGAAATCAAACTTCATACACCTTCGATCTCGATAAAGGAGGTCGCATATACAGCGCAGTTCACCAGAAGCTGTATCACAAGCATCATACTTGGCACTCGCCACACGAAGCGGGTGTACATACAAGGCAGCTCATCAGAAGCCGTACCAGAAACAAATAACGTCCGCGAAAGGACACATCACGTCCTAGCCACACAGCCAATTTGCCACAGAACTATTAACAAATCTAGTGAAGGATAATTCATGGCCCAAGCAGCCAATCCGCCACAGGATTATTAACCAGTCCACTGAAGACGTATCAAGCAGCTTATCAAAAGCTGCAGCAACAGGGTAGCTCATCAGACGCTGTACCACAACCAGTCCGCCTAGAGGACACTTAGAGAAGGAAAGAAGAATAATGTAAAAGTTGGCTCAGGACGATTTAAGAGACAGCTCACAATATCACTTCAAGCAATACAAATCGCTGAAGCCGAACCTGAACAGTTTTGCAAAGGATTTACGCTCCTTTGCAAAGTCTCGGAGCTGAAACACGATCAGTTCAAGGAAGACAGAAGTATAAGAATAAACTTGAATGAATCATCAATCTACAATGGGTCTAGAAGTCATCTAACTTCCAATCATCAATCGGTCGAGAGAGAGTACAACTACAAAAGAAGAAACTACCACAAGCGTTAATCAATTTATAAATTCAATTTCAGGCTTCATGACGGACGAAGAAGCAGCAACATCAAAACCTTGGAATAACCAATTGCAACTTAAAAATATCTAGTTTTCAATCAGCAAGTATTTCCACAATTTTTCACAAATGGAAACTTCTCTAAAATAGCATCTATTCCAATTTAAAAAAAAACATTTCTGCAGACGCCAGTATGTTTAACTCTGAGATAAACAGTATTGAACATTAACTTGTTTTCTACTCACAACAAGGGATAATGCCGCAAAACTTTTTATATAAGCTTAAAGGAAGTATTAGACTGTAGTTCCAGCATTACCCTATCTCAGAGGTTAACCCTAAAAAGTTGATCTCACATCACAATCTTCCGGAATATTTCTTAAAGTTTGTTTAAAAAGTGTAAGCATAAGATAAAAAGCATGTCTGTGAAAAGACGAAGTGTGTTGATCATAAAAGTGGACTACAAACTTCCAATAGTGGTATAGCCTTTCATCATTTAAATCCTTTTTATAATTTTTAGGATCTGCAGGTAACTCAACATCTGTAGTGTCTATCTTGCCTTTGGTAATAAAAAGTTGGTGAACAGACTAGGATCTTTGGCAAAGTTACTCTTGGAATGATTTAACAGTGGTTTTAATCAAAAGGGTTTTTCAGCTACAAGGTTTTTGCCCTAACGGAAATCTGCTTTTAAGGTTTTCAAACCTACATAAATAGTTCCAAAAGCAAAACTGCCCTTTTCAAGCTTTGGGGTTTTTCTCGAGTAACCTCAGGATTAGTTATAGAATATCAGAGTTCATTGGTTACCAAATCATAGTGATGTCCAAGTAAATAAAAAGATGGATATTTTATTTAATTTAGAATCTGTAATTTCTTCATTGAACCATCTTTGTCAGTCTTGGTGTTTGGACATTAAAGTTTACATCAACACAGTTCTTTATGCAGGCTTAAATGACTAGATAAATTTCTTTAGGTAGCAGGTTTAATGGCTGAGTTTACCGTAGGAAATTCAAAAACCTGAATAATGATCAAAAACTTAGAATTATTTCTCATAAGCATTGGACCATTTGGTGATGATTGCACAATGTACTTACCCTGATTAGCGGTGAGATTCTTTTTTAAATCGTTGAAAGCATTAAGATTCCTAGACAAGGTTGAAAGAATTTCTGTAATTTCTAAAAACCCATTTGGATCCGTAGTGAAAACTTCATAATGTTGTATTGAGCTCGTGCATAAAGAGATTATGTCACCTTAATGACCGCTTAGCACAGGTTGAGCGAGGTATTGCAACCACAATACATCAATCACTTTTGTTTTGTAATTCAGGTTCAAATCTTAATTGAGGTTTAGCTACATGGAAATAATTATTGTAACATTATTGATCTAGAGCTAATCAACCAACAGAGAAAAAATCGTTGCTTTGGTGGTTTTCTTTTACATGTGCAAGTAGCCGCGATTTAGAGCAAAAAAATAGGTGAGTAGATAAAGAGTAAATTAGCCTCACTTATGCGGGAGAATTTCAATGTCCACTATTACAACATGTTGTCCACGATAAAAAAGTTCTTACACGCAGTTAAAATACAAATCACTTTTTACCAAGCCCTGAGGACGCTACATATGAAACGTTATGAAACATGACTTTCTCAGTCAGATATGTAGTCAAGGACTGTATCCATCTATTTGGAAGAAACTCTGCATTGAACCTACTTTGGAAAACAGAACATGCCCAGAACATGCAGTTACTGCTCAACCATGTATCGTATAGCTGGAGCACATGATAGCAATCTTGATCTCTACAAAGCCCACGAATTGAATTGAATTTTTTTCAAGTTAAATTGAGCAACCCTCTCTTTAAAATCTTCAGAAGGATCGGAGACTAGTTGAATTTGACTCAGACCACCGGCTATGAGATTTTGACCAATGAATTGGGGATGAGAAGAATCTGCGCAAAAATGGTTTTGAAAAACCTTTCGCAGAAACAAAAATACAACAGGAGGGACACGTGCCTTGACTTTTCGAAGTAAATTGAAAAACACCTCATTTCCTGGAACGTCTCATTACAAGTCTTGGGTTTTTTAGTACGACCGGAAACGAGGCGTCAGAGCTAGGAATGGCACACTTCAAGCTTACGAAAACCAAAAAAAGCAAGAATTAGCAAGTCGAAGATCAGAACTATGCTGATTTGCTTTTTAGATAGCCAGGGACTCGTCTACAAAAAGTTTGTGCCTCAAGGCCAAACGGTAAACCAAGAATCTTACCGAGAAGTTCTTGAAAGACTTCGAAAAAGAGTTATGCGTGTGAGACTAAGCATCAAGAACAAATTTCAATTAATGAATTTTTGGCAAGTGAAGACATCGCTGTAATTTCTCAGTCCCCTTATTCTCTCGACTTGAGTGTTTGTAACTTTTTTCTCTTTCCAAAATTGAAAAATCACCCCAAAGGACGTCATTTTCGGACTGTCAAAAATTGACAGAAGGATTTAAAAAAAACCTTTCTCAAAAAATGGCATCATAAATCGGGAATGTTACAGGTGATTTTAGAACCAGCTGCGGGTGTTAATTATCTAAACCCTTTGCTTTTTTATAAGGAAAGCCAAGCACGCATTGTTTACACGAAGCTTAATAGTTACTAAGCTGGAAATCATAAGAGCTTTTGGGTATTTCAGAAGTATAATTCTGTTGATAACTGTATGAATATTACTTCACCAGCTGCATGCTGCTGAAATTTCCTTCGTCTCCCAAGTTTATCTTTCTATCCAGTACCTTGTGAATCTCAACGAAATACCCAATAACTACTTAGGTTAGCCCAAAAGCCCAAGGGAGTAGTTTGTGCAATTATTCTACAGTTTACATTACATTATGCTAAATGTAAATCACTAGCAAAATGTTTGAAATAAAAGAAACAGATTTGTCATTTGCTGCGATTTTGCCGCAATACTGCATTCAGTAGAAAGTATTTATGCTTGCTCTGTCTTTGGTCTACACCTGCGTACAGAATGGGAAAGGGGATTGCTTGGGTGTGGATACTAGGACATGCGAGAATTGTTGAAGACAAGTTAATATCTTCACTAAAGATGCTTCAAATAGGATTAGTAAAGAACCACATAAGAACATACTAAAAAATATAAAAGAAAGCTTTACAAATTGCATCAATTTAAAAGTGAGTGTGTCTCGTCTCGTTAATTGGTTGGCATTTTTGCAGAAGTAGTTAAACCTACGCCGCCTCCAACACTAGAGCTAGTCTATTGGCATTTCATTACTTCTGCGAGGGTTAAATGACTAGAGATGTCATTAATTTTGTTTTTTAAAGGTTTTAAACATTGTATTTGACTTTCTCAAAACGTTTGCCCACAATCACCAAATGTTAAATGCATTCTAGGAGATAAAACAGTTTACAGTTTAGTTTAAACTAAATGCCCAATCGGGAAGTTGATCAATTACTGAGATTTTACAATTTTAAAAACTTACAAAGTGATCTTATTTGTAGAAATATTATTTAAAGGATTATGAAAGATGCAGCTGTCATAAGTATGTATACTTACGTTCAAAATAATCGACAGAATATTAATGCCAGTAAGATTCAAAGTGATTAAGTATGAACAATTCCAGTATTTGATTAGAGAACCCAAAACAACAATAATTTAAAAATGACCTAATGAAGGTAGATTTACAGATACCAGGTGTATACCTATGAAATGAGACTTTCAGCTATTAGACCACAGATGTCGCTAGGAGTATTTTTAAACTGTCCCAAATGTCTTATTTTTTTCGTCTGTCATCTGTCAACAATATTCAATTCATTGTTTGTGATGTTTCATACAACAACGCATTTTTTTCGCTCTTAAAAATGTCGAATTTCGTGCCTTCAAACTACGATTTGCGGACATCGTTGATTTTCTGTTATCAATTGAAGAAAAACGCTTCTCAAGCTCATCAAATGCTTATAGAAGCTTACGGTGGACATGCTCTAAGCAGAGCACAGTGCTTCAGGTGGTTTGAAAAATTCCGAAGTTGTGATTTTAGCGTGGAGAACGAGGAACGTGGCCGGCCACCGAAAAAGTTTGAGGACACCGAATTGCAAGCATTGCTGAATGAAGATGATGGCCAAACGCAAGAAATGATGGCAGAGCAGTTGGGAGTGACCCAAAAAACCATTTGCAAACGTTTGAAAGACATGGGCATGATTTTAAAGGTCGGAAGATGGGTGCCGCATGAACTGACTGAAAGGCAGCAAGAGAACCGAAAAACTACTTGTGAAATGCTGCTCTCCCGGTTCAAAAGGAAGTCTTTTTTGCATCGAATCGTTACGGGTGATGAAAAATGGGTGTATTTCGTATGGTCCGCCCGGCCACAAGCCAAAATCAACGGCCAAACCAAATCGCTTCGGCCGCAAGGCAATGCTGTGTGTTTTCTGGGATCAGCATGGTATGATTTGGTACGAGCTATTAAAACCAGGTGAAATAGTTGACGGTGCACGCTACCAACGACAATTGGCCGATTTGAACAGCGCTATACACCGAAAACGCCCAGAATATGCCGATCGGCGTCACAAAGTAATTTTTCTTGATGACAATGCACCACCACATCGAACAAGAGCGACCCGGGAATTGGTGGAGACGTACGATTGGGAACCGCTGGTGCATGCGGCTTACTCACCAGACTTGGCGCCTTCCGATTATCATTTGTTTGCATCGATGGGCCACGCACTTTCCGAGCAGCGCTTCAATTCTCACGAAGAAGCCAAAAAATGGCTCGATGATTGGTTTGCGGCCAAAGACGGCCAATTTTTTTGGCGCGGCATTCACAAATTGCCTGAGAGATGGGTAAAATGTGTCGCTAGCGATGGCTATTATTTTGAAGATTAAATTTGTAACCATTTTTTGTTAATAAACGTTTAAAATTGAAAAAAAAAGTCTCATTTCATAGGTATACACCTATGTACATGATATCTGTTACAGTAAGGGTTGTTTAAGTATGTTAAAGAGTTAGAGTTTATGATTATATTTGTTAGCGTTTGATTCTATTATTTGTGTTTGTGTTTGTTGCTTTTTACAAAGAAATTTAATTTAAAAATGTATCAAGACAAGAGAAAATTGGTTTTGTTTTTCCTTTTTTTTTAAATATATTATTTATAGATTTCACTAAGATAACTGACAGTTTATAAGCACCAATCTCGTGTTTTAAAATTACAGGATACCTTTTGCAGCGTTTGCTGTGAACGATAATAAACAAGGTTATGTGTTGTGAATTTTATAAACTAATTAGCAATCTAGTATAAAATCCAACAGAAATCTCCAAAACCAATAATATGAAATTCACTGTTAGTAGCCACAAACCGCATTAATATTAATAAAATTGTACTTTTCAATTATTAAATATTTGTAATTTATTAATTACTCGTTGTAGATTTGGATACGTTAATAAATAAAAAATTAAATTTTTTCAGTTCATCTGAAAAAATCTGGATTTACTTCAGAAAACGAAATTGAAAATAAAATACGCCCTATTGCTTCAGAAGTATTTTTAGAAGATCCTTAAAGCAGAAGTAGCAACAGATCGCATTTCAACGTTCTACAATTCGATTGCCTTATTGTTATTAGGTCGCTATTCTTTTTATGGAAATCCTAAAGTGGAACATAACTCCCTTTACATGCAGTCAATATCAATTCTTGAAATTATTTATAGCACAAAGTCTAGTCAGAACGAATCGATTTGAAAAACTTTGTTTCAACATTTAACTTTCAGTTTGAAAATTTATTCATAAAGGTAAATAAATATTGTTTTATAAATAATTGAAAATTGTGGTTTGCACAGTGTTGAAATTTTGTTTTCAGTACCCTTTTGAAAACCATCGCAATAAACCAACACGAAACAACCCTAACGTAATCAAAATTTAAATATGCCGCACCACATTTAGGATTTTGTCGTTATCCATGTGGATATTACAGGAAATATTTTGTATAAACATTTTTTCTAAAGTACATCAAAGTTAATTTACATAAATTTGAAAACAAGCAATTTATTTTAGCAAGTAAAATTCTATTTTATTTTCATCTACATGTGTGTATTCCAACATTATTTTTTAGAAAATAAAAATCAGCAAATCGGCTCTAAAATCACTTCAAGTAGTTAAGGGCCTCTTAAATGGTTTTTTAACAGATACTGAAGGGAAATTCAAGCGTTAAATTTCCCATTTAAACCCTTAATGAAATCCAGCTATTGAGTTTGACAATAAGTGATAATGCCAGGCCTGTGTGTGTAATTACATCATAAGATCTAAAGTTTCAGTTAGTTACTATTCAGGAATAGTAGGATTAGACAATGTTTGATAGAGACAATGACTATTCAATTAGTTACATCTAATTTACGAGAACTTATCGATAGGAATCTAAATCCTTTCGAAACCATTGTTTAGCACAATATAACAAAATCTAAATTAGCTCTAGCTTTCTTTTAACTACTAATATAAAATTGCAATAATCAAGAAACACGAAAAGTTATAACAAAAATATTTAATGTAAAATTTCAGCTGTTCTAAACTATGAATTCACCTTGCTACTACTACCTATTTATATGTAGAATGAATAAACCGCAACAATCTGGGGCTGCTCTTCGGCATAGCTATTCCTATATTAAAATTCGGAAATTTAAGTAATACCATGAACAATCCTTTACTCGATGATATCTAAATCTCGAGACTCACAAAGATCATTAGTGAAGCATGCAATAAAAACAGGTGTTGAATAAAGTCCAAAGAGAAGGTGTTACAAACATTAAAATGCAAAACTGAAAAATAAGAAAAAACCTGGATATATGGAAAACTTTTAATACAATGAGTTTCAAATATTCAATCTTATTTAACAAGGCGCTGCTTGCATTTCGAAGCGTAATGTAATTCCTTTGTTTTTAAATTGACGGCTTAAGCGACAAGCGCTAAATGTAAGTGAAGGAACCCTCTCTACATCTAAGCCGTAAGGCAGCTCAATGTGCTACCCCATACCACAGTGTAACGTGCCAAAAAACTTCTATTTGAGTTGCTATTGTGTTAAAATTCCAAAATGCTACGAGTCAAAAAGGCTTGGAATGTTTATTTAATCGAAGGGCCTTGGTGTGGTTCCGATCACTTTGGTGAAATATTAATTATCACTCTTTAAATTACAAAACCTTTCCAATTACCTGTCTTGTAAATTTACTTGTGATTGTATCAATATTAAAAACTAAGCAGCAGTGTATTTACATAACTTACAAATCTCAACAAAACAATTTTAAACAAATGAGTAACCGTTCGATTTAAATTAAGACAACAAAAAACATTATGTTGTTTTGAACAGCTTGAAATATTTTCATTAAAGTAAATACATATATCGTAAGAAATCTTGTATTATCTACATTATTGTCTAAATAGATTTAATTTGTTTAAAATATGAAATCGCTGGCCGGCCATAAAGTTAACATTTGAACTATAAATTCTGCATCTGGCTAAATATTGTAAACTTTCTAAACCCGCAAACGAACCAACGGCGACGCGTGGTTGAAATGCAAAAAGAATCAAAGTCTTTAAATTAGTAACATTTGTGTGATGGGGGTCACTTCGTTTACATTGTTGTTTGGAACCCAAAAAGCTGCTCAAAAAAGAAAAAAATTAAAGAAGAGTCAAACTTTTGATGGATGTTCAAAACGGGAAAGGAATTAAATTTGTATGAATAGTGAACTGGAAAGAAAAGAGAGCGAAGAAATTTAAAAACAAGTGACAAGTGATGGACTTGAAAACTTGTAAATAGTGATAACCGTAATGCTTGTGGTAAATAAACTAGAAACCTAATTGGAAGACTATGGCTCTTCATAAGCTAAGCACTGAGAAATAAATATGTAACCAGATGAATCTCAAACTTTTGCTTATTTGGTGCTACTTACACGTAGTATCAAGTATCATACTTGGGTTAAAATAAATGAATTTTGATAGCTTTAAGGCATAAATTAAGTAACAAGTAGCTAAAATTGCTTTCTAAGCTGATTGAAATAAAAAATGTCGCTTCTAACCAAAAGATATCAAATTGAGAAACCAGAACGGTAGGTTGTACAGAAAGGCTGAAACAAAGAGTGTTAAACACGTATTGCCTAGACTTGGTAATCAGCTTAAATGTGTTATTGTAATTATCAATTATTTAAATTAATTCTAACAATCCTGCAAACATAGTGCAAGTAATTATGAAGATTCACTCTTAATTACTAGGAAGCTGCTTTGGCCTGAAACTTGTTAATAAAAGAGTAAAAGAGTAGACTTCCAAAAGGTACTTTGTCCATTCAAAAATAACGTTTGCGGTTAAACCTGTTCTTATGTTACGTCTCTATACCGCTTGCTAGTCATATCTTGTCTTCTAAAACATATTTTGTCTCGTATAAACTGCACCAAGAAAAAGTAGGGGAAGGGAGTTTTATCTTGCTTAAACGTATGTATATGTGCATAGCAGCAAATGCTTAATATTAGAATACAGTCTATGTACAAAACATTGTAGATTAGAAGTGTGCCAAAAATGTTTCTAGTTATATTGAGTGTCAGTCAAAAGAGGGTCCAGACAATTACAAAGCAAATAAAAACTGGGACTGGCATTTCAGAAAAACGCGGAGGAGATACGAAATCCTGAAACTATATAGACAAAAAGAGACAGGTTAAAAAGTTTATTGCAACTCTAAAAGGCAAAGAGAGTCACTATGGTCGTGCCAAATCATGACAAATTTATTTATCTTCTGAAATGAACATTATTACTCTACACAAACTTTATAATGGTAGTGTAACCAAAGAGTATAAAGTGAATTACGAGTTCTTTAACCGCTTATTCAACAACTATTTTAACATCGTGCTGTGGATATCTGTGGCTTTTGCGACAGACATTGGAATCAGATATCAATAAGCAAAGGTAAAACGCATTCACAAGCTTCGAGCCAAGCAGTTTTACAAGTTGCTGAATGAAAATCCAGAAAATGCAATTACTTCCTGTTTCGACTTACAACAAGTGCAAGAGTTCCTATCAATGAAGCTTTCTACGCCCAGCAGCTGCCATTTTATGCTTTTTGCGTAATCGATGTGACAACTCGTCATCCAGTATTTTACATGTGAACAAAAAATCAAGCCTTCCAAAGTTGTGTTGAAATTGGCTCTGCACTATTAGATTTTGTGCGACCTGTAAATATTCCAGAAGATGTCTGGACAATACGATTTTTTTCCGATGGTTGTGCCGGACAAAATAAAAATAGTCATATTGTGCGCATGCTTATGACGCGGTTACATAACGAAGTACCACCCATAATCAAGAACATAATATTGTATTTTCCAGTTAGAGGTCATTCATATATGCCTGCTGATAGGGTGTTTGGTAGGGTTGAAAAGCTGATCAGATCTCACAGTGTAGTAAAGAACCCAGAAAAATATTACAAGTTGTATTCAAAGATTGGTTCGGTATGCAAATTGGGTACTGACTGGAAAATTTACAATATTGAAGATGCTTTGCGTTCTATGAATAAAATTCAAAGAATTTCTGAAGACTGAGATTTTCTATCGAGATGATCTAGGACAAAAAATTGTTAGCTTGTTTAAGAAAGTCAAAAAAACTAGACAATTTTAAGTTTCCTGAAGTAAATTTGGTTCATGACATTAAACATAACAAGCTAGTAAGCCTCCATAAACTGCTTGTTTAGTTAGCAACAGAAAATTGGCGCGAGGAGCCAGAACTTCAGTGGTTACTTGCTGTGTTTCCACCTGATATCAACAATCATGAAGATACCAAATCACAAATCGAGGACGATGATGAGGATGTTCGTGAGCATGTTTGCGAATGTAACGAGGATGATGGAAGCATAAATATTTAATAATTTGTGTTTAATTATCATTGTTTTTTCTGTAGTATTTGTAATGTTGTTCCAGGAGAGGTTTGCGTTCTTTTTGATGACGTTGAGTGTACTTTACAAACTAATTTGCACGCCTGAAACAAAAAAAAAGCGTTTTGTCTTTCTTTGACACACAAAATTAATTTTGCCCATCTCCATATGCCTCCCCTCAGTTCAGTTACTTCAGGTTTTGTTTATAGTTAAAAACTAAAGAGGCAGAGTTTTTCTCATTTCGCCAAAAATTGTAAAAATGGACAAAATGCTTATTGGTTGTTTGCTTCTCAATAGGTCTTTGAAGACAAAAACTTACTTATATTACAGGATGATGCAAACGAATACAGCCAACAATGCTTGTCTGTTGCATACAAGGCTGCAGGCGTGCCTTAGCTTGCAAAGGACTCGAGTACTACATAAGCGAAGACAGAGGTCTTTTAGTGAACAGTTTTTGCAACTGCAGAAAGCTACCCTTTTGTGCTTCCAAATCACACAACATTATTTGAGAGACTCGAAGAACTGTTATGTAAAATTATTTTTGTAGAAAATGTCAAAGTAAAACTAATGATTAGCGTGTCTGAATCTACAAGAGTCAGAAAATAACTTTGGTTCTAGAATCTTTTAGTACGATACTACAATAAGCCTGTGCTCTTTATATCTGTATGATTGGGATTCCAATGTGATGTGTATAAAATAAACATAAAAAAGCATCTAGGCTTTAATAACTTAGTTGTAAATATCGGGCAATTAGTTAGTAAGTAATGACCAAATAAATAAGGCATGTCGAGCAATTACCAAACACTTTGAGGACCATGCAATAATAAAGCGCTCTGTGAAACAAGAGAATAAAACCCAAGGGAATTTACAATGATTTGTTGGAGACATACCTTCTAGAAGAAGATAAACACACCGGAAAACCTCAAACCACCTTAAACCTCAGTAACAGAAAAAAACAAACCTGGAAGTTTACGTCAGGGAAATATCAGATCCATTAAGGCCAGTGCTAGTTAGAAGAGAAAAACAAAACTAAAGTTAGTCGCAGAGTTTTGTTCTTGCAGGACATTGCATCAAGTTGCATAGTTTGGATTGCAAGTCCATTTGTGACCAAAGAAGAGCGTCAACTAAAGTATATCTGTATGCTGTTTTCAAATTTGCAAACAGATGTTCACAGAAAAAGATCCAGTCCCTAGAGAAGATGAAATCTGTGGGAAAATAATGTTTTGCTATGATACTATGATACAATCGATGTAAATTATTAGTTTCTTACAAAAACCCCTTTTTATATTTTAGGCTCATTTACTACCAAACAATTCATAGGCTAAATAAAAAAGGGCCCGCATAGGAATAGACTAGCTGTAAGGTTAGGTCACGGTAATTTGATGAGAAGGGTCTAATTAATTTCTCCGTAATCAAAGGTGGCATTATATAATTTGTAAGCAAGTTCCAGACAACACACATATTGAAACCCGGAACAGACTAATCCAGAAAAAGGCGACTTTCAGCTAATTATAACTGTTTTGGTAGCTAGTTCGCAGGAAGTAACGGTTGCAATTGCTTGCAATAAATTCTTCCTGAATTAGGTTCTACTAAGTTCAATGTATGCCGAGTCCTAAATCTAAAGGGGTACTAACACAGGTTAGCAAACAAGATGTCAGTCAAACCTTATTTACAACTTTTATTGTGTGTGTCTACCTTATTTTGAAATAATTTCTACATTTTAACTTATGTCAGTTTCAAAACGATTACACCAGACTGTCTAGTATCAATTCGATAGAACACACTAATAATTGGAAACTCATTGAACAGGAAATTCAAAGAAATTACCTACAACTGAAAGTAACATTCAGCAAATTAATACCTGATTCTGCTGACTAAAATAAAAGTAAATTACCTAAAGATGGGAGCACAAAGGAGAAGTCAAAGAAAATAAATTAACAAAAGATGGCTCGATAGCATTCACTAAGTACCCACGACATCTAACGACCGCTGCAGCAGATACAATAAGATAAACTCGACCCAGGATTCAAATTACAAGTTGCAAGTCTGCATGTACGACGTAATATAGCAGTAGTCTAACCAATTAAGAGTTGCGATCTCTAATCGAAAAAAGAAAAAGAAGACAAAAGAAAGCTGAAAAGGAAAAAAAACAAAAGATTCGTTTCCATCTCAGCACAAGGGGTTCAGAGAGGGCCACATCCAAGTCTGTCTACAAGACAATAAATACAAAAGCTCACATACTAAGTTGCAGCAGCAGAGCCAAATAGTTTTGTAAAGAATCTACACACCTTTACGTAGCCATTGGAATTTAACATACATCTCAAATCCAATCCAAGGAAGACTTCAATATAACAAACAGAGAAGAGTTCATCAGTATAAAACTTGTCTAGGAGTCCAACTTCCATTGTATCATAACAATTAGTCAAGAGATTCAACATCCAAATGCAGAAATACCACTAACAATAATCAGTATACCTAATCACTTTTAAGCAGCTTTTGCTGGAAGAAGAAGCTGACCATCAACAATCTGTTAGAAAAATTCAGTAATTAGGGAACTTTTTCTTAATAAGTTATTTATGCTTGTAAATAACGATATATCGTTTTATTATTTTCAATCTCTTCTTTTGTAAATATGTTACTTCTTTTTAGAAATTAAGTTTAACGTCTTTCTATAACATAAAAGCCCCTTGACATTGTCTAAATTTATGGCTTGGGAACGTTAAATTTCTCGAGAATTCTTTTATAAAAATGTTTTCTTAATATTAAATAAGAGATGTATTAGGGCTTGATATAGAATGAAATTACCTATGAATTTATATTCTTCAGACTTCATTTTTGCAATTCACAGAATAAATTTTATACTCTTATACTTTATATCGTACTTCGAAAATCATCGCCAGCATATATGCATATATCTGCATATTATCGTCACGTCACCAACCGTTTGGATTAAAAGTAACCCACTATAAAGATTACTTAATTATCGCTTCAAGTTTGTGAAGAGCCTCAGAACATTGTTTCATACTGGTGAAATACCCGAGAAACAGTTTCACTGTGGTGAAAGGCCCGTTAATATTGTTTAATTAATAAAAATATATTGTTTGCTGAATTGTAACGTAAGTAACTGATTCCGAACCATTAATATCTTTTATTTGTTTGTATTTTTTTATGAACAATATTTATAATGTCAATGTTTTCTTTATCGTTCGTTTATGTTAAATTTTGCTAAGGAGAATTCTTACCGTCTAACAATTTTGTCAACTTGTTCTTGTTTGACGATTTATTTATATAAAATCTGGGATCCACGGTTAATTGCAAAACACCTACAGGTGATAAATTCAATTCAATTAACACTATTATTTATATTTTTCATATTTTAATGTTTATGCTGTTTTCATAAATGACCAAAGAACTTTATTCTAGTATTTGCGGACGATTCATTGTATGTATGTTTGCATTGCTTTCATTTTACTAGCGCTTCTTGTATTGCACTGGATTGTTCAACCGCAAATATTAACTTATTTAGAACTTATATTGGGTTATGAGCATACTTATTAAGCATTACAGGAATCAGCTGTCCCGGAATCCAGTGGCGTCGACATTCTTACACGGATTCATTATCTTAAGTTCACATTGTGAAAGTAAGTATCTACATAGGTTGAAGTACAATCTCCATTTCATTTATTTGTATATCATTCGAACCGCAGGTTCGACTCTCGCTGAAATCTCGCCTACTGACCTAGATACGAGAATCAGCTGTGGGGTCTTCTATTCAAAACTAGGTCACCGACATTCTCCTACAGCTGGGGCTCTTTAAATGACGAAATCCCTAAGATTACCGTATTATTGTTATTATTATCATGTATCGCTTGCTCTAAGCTCTCTTGGTTCACAACCCGTCTTTGACTGTATAAAAACTATTCAATTATTTATTAATTCAACTTTCAATCAAGTTTTATCATAATCTCAATAAGCATTTAATTTATTTTACAAAGTTTATGAAAAAGAAAAATTTATTGCAATTAAATAATTCACTGAAACGAACAACATCCGCCTACTTCAAACGGAAACATAAACCCTTAAAAACTTTCTAGAGAAGCTACTATGTTGAATTTTTTAAATTAAACAGATGTTCTTTTAAATATTTTCTAAATAATTTCAATTCAAGGATTTAAGAGAAGCAATCATTTATTCAAATATGCGACACCCACATTCTCGTTTCAAAATTTCGTATTTCTCAACTCATATGTTAAATTTTGAAATTTACTATTTTCTTTCTAAAAAATATTTAATATTCTAAAAGTAGAAGTTTGTGAAGAACATGCTTCTAACGTTTTATCGCTAACTCACTAAGGTATACGTGTGCATTTAGTCTGGCAATAAAACTTTACGTTTCTGCCAGGATTGCACGTGTGGCCTAGTTAACAAAGGACTAGGTTCCTATAAAGATGCAGTAATTCTTGCCACATTTAGATCTGTGTAGTGGTCTCAAACTGAAGAGCTTGTCAAGATGACTTTTTTCATCTTTGCATACTTGTGCTTCATTTGAATAAATGGCATGGCATTTGTCGTTTTGGCAAAAAGCTAAAAAGCTGCAACAACTAACTTAAAAGCTCTGCTTTTCATTTTTACGTAATGCTTGCTGTGACAAACAGTAAGAAACAGCGAGTTTTGCTATAATACGTAGTAATACCTAGCCTATTAAGTTTTCTTTTAACTTCTCAAATAACCAGAATTTTGAAAAACAATTTCTCAGAAAAAATGAATTTGAACACGTTAAGGTAGCCTACTTAAGTTGTTTGTATTTAATTTGTATTTAAAAGGTACCCACGCTTACGAAAACTGTTTCTCGTTGTCATCAATGCAGCACAATTAAACCCAATTTGAACCACTTTGCATATTGCTATCTTGTGTGATTCTACCTAGACGTACTGTTTATAAAATATTTCACGCCGTTACAACGGTAGCAATAATATAGAAACAACATTTTAACAAAAAAATTACAGTAACAATAAAAAGTTAATAAAATAGGTAATCTCCAAAAGAATATTTTCGCTTAAAGTTGCAAAATGCAAAACAAACAATAAATGAGCACACATGTTGTTTTTATAGTCTACTGGTTTCGAAAGTCTGACGTTTATAGCGACTTCCTGTTGCACAAATTGAGCTCTTAGGCCCGGATGTAGCGATCTAACTCGAGTTTGATCTCCCACTCTTATTAAACTATGATATACGTATACGTAACTCGATTTACAAATTTCAGTCAATTGGCTATTCAGTTTTATACCCACGTTACGCATCATCTGCTTTCAAATTCTATTGCTTTATCTGATTACGTCCTTTTTCTATTTTTCCTTGACAAAATTCTAAAAATATAAAATTTAATAATGTAAGTAACATAAATTAAGCAAACTGAGTACAATTCTATTTATTATAAAACGAGGCGAAATTCTAGTAAGGATAATTTGATTTGAGAGGTTAAGTTTATTATTAACAGGACGCAATATATTCTGCTGGTAGCTCATCAAATTGCTAATAATGTTTTCAACCTCTAATAGCAAAGTTTGTGGGTATTGCAAGAATTTAGCTACCACATGTATGAAAATTAAATTTTAGAATTTTCTTTTTGTCAGAAGAATTGTGTCACAGCCGTTGGGTTGTTCTAAAGTGGAAAATTATGTAATCTATTGAATACTAAATTTATCCCTGAACATTACTTGTGAGAGCATTATGCAGACCAGAAAGCGATGAGATTGAATTAAACTGGAACATCAAGCATCAAATTTAATTATTCCAATTATTAACACATTCATACATGCAACTGAACTGGAACAAATAAAATCTTAGTTAACACTATTAAAAGACACGTTGTGTTTTACAAAATACTTAAAACATGTCGGGCATTTTATGCACTTATCAATGTTACCTTTTCGATAAGAGAATGTTAATTAATATTAAAATTAAAATTAAAACAAAATAATGCGTACAACTGTTTTAGAATTGCTTGACAAGAAAAAAATTTACAAGCAAAATTTTTAATGCACCGGAATAGCTTTATTTGGTTATCTTGGTCTTGACGTTGGTGCAAAAATATGTATAAAATAATCTATATCTATAAAAAGAATATTCTTGTTTTTACGATTTTTAGTGCGGTACTGACTAGAGTTTTTGTTTTGTTTTTCCGCGTTAAATATGTGGGAATCGTACATGAATGCAATATTTGCATTGTTTTGATCTCATAAAGTTTGTATTACACAATGACAAAGCATACCCAAATAAGGTTTTTGTCGTTCTATCTTCAATTTCTCCATAAAAGGTACAGTTCTATTATGAAATGACTTGTTAAGCCTAACCAAATGGTAACTTTTAAATTGTGAAATCCTTGTTGGATGACTGAGTGTGGATTATACTAGAATGATCAAATCCTACCATTGAGTGTTCATACTACCGTAGAGTTGAAAATGTGCTTAGTCAATCCAAAATACATTATCAAGGTATACTGTGAATCTAACTGATGTCTGTGCACCAGAATTTATTTCAGTCTGAACAAGGATTTGCCTTTTACGTAGATATATGTAGTTGCATCTTATCTCTAGAGGCTTTGTTAGGTTATTGGCACTGCATGCTCCATATTGGTTTTCATCAGAAATATTCTGTCTTTTTTTTGCAAAGCTTCGGAAACTATTACAATTATTGTCACTATTGGTCTACCTGATTTCTTTGCATTTGTTAATAAAATCTATTCTTTCAAATTGTGAGTTTAGGTCATGTCTTTCGTGATGTCATTTTAAAACTCTTATGATATTCTTTTTATTGCAAGCATTTTTCAACTTCGTCTGTGCGCTATTTATTCTAACACACGTGTACTTCCTAGAATTACGCCGTCTAAGGCTAAGTTTGTTTCAATATAAAACAATTCACACTAAAATTGTCCACCGTTACATAAGGATATATTGCGATCATATACAGTTTCGGTGTAAATCTGACTTGTATTTTTTGTTTTAGCACGTTCTCAACCGCTTGGGTAGGCATGTTATTAACTTTAGCGCGCTTTGCGCGTCCGAAAAACGCGGAGTTACGACAGAAATTTCAAATAGGACAGAGTCAAAGTGTGTCTGTAAGGAGAATTTGTTTGAATGATTTACACCGCAAACTCAGCTTCGTGTTGTATCGAACATTCTTCGTTTGGAAAATTCATCAGAACTTGTTCTGTGAGTTTAATTTACGCTTGCTTTTAGCGGACTTAAAACAGAGTTTGTGAGACCGTAAACATTCCAGCGAACGCCCTGGTTTTGGTTCTGATGAGATATGGCACGGTAACGATATTTCGGGAGACGAAACTTTCTGTAATGCTCCCGTTTTAAAGATCTACTTGGTAACAGTGGACACTTGTTAACTTGTAAAATTAAATGTTATTGTGTGATGCTTTAACGTTTGGACAGTGTTTCGTGAATAATCAGAATAGTTTTGTTTGTTTCTGCTGCAGTCAAAGCACGTGAGGGGTAATTGATCATTCCGTAGGTCGCTGAAATTTTGTAAATCACAATCCTGTAGCACCACGTCTAAGCTATGGTAGCGTTTTCCATTCAACTGGAGAATATGAAGCTGCTATTTATCACGATAAGGTATTGTTGGATTGATAAATTTACTGGTTATTTATTTGGTTTTTGTGACGTAATCAAGTCAATTTGGTAATAAATTCTGCATGTAGATATTGTAAAAATGGGTGCTCAGGGCTCATAAACTTAGTTTTATAATAATATTTATTTATTAAGCTGAAGTTTTACCAATATCAGATAACAAATTCTGTAATTTTGTTGTTATATTTGTTACTATATTTAACGTTACATGCAAGCCTATATTTTAGATTTCAATGCACAATTCTGAGTGAACTTGTGAAATCTAGTGGTTCTATGTTTATATGTGCTTTAGCTTGAGTTTAGAGTTTTCATTGTTATCAAAGCGTGTCCTATATATACAGGGTGCTCTCTGGTATGCGGAATCACACCAGCGAATGTGATGACCTTGACCTAATTCCTGG
>VTPC01004892.1:0-20963 GCA_011009095.1 Ignelater luminosus
ACATCTCGTCATCTCCCTGTGAATATGGAAACGAGTAAAAACAAAAACAATTGAGCAAAACTGAATATCATATGTAGCATCTACTAGAGCTAGATATTTGTAGTAGTTTGAATTTCTACTTGTACTGAACCGTACTGTATTTGTGTTTAAGTGTACCTCCATGTAGCTCGGGAAAAAGTCATAGTTAAAAACAGGACCAAGCAAAATGTTAAAATATTTATTCAGATTGAAAATATAAAGTACCTGACACAGCAAACAAAATCTACTTCTGTACATTTATAAATTAAAATCACGAAAAAGCTGCTGATTCCAGAAAAGATCCGCACCTGGTATTTACCAGACAAATTTGCAACTTTGACATAAATCTATTAGTTTTATGGCGAGTCTTATAGGGGGAGGTACCACATTAAATAAATCTCTAGGTAAATGTTAGGACCAGCTAAATCAAGATTGGACTTGTTGCAACATTTTGCGTTTGAATCACCCCCCGGACCACGTGACAATATTATTCGATCGTATTGTTAAGTTCTGTGTAAAGGTGACCCTCCCTCAATACTTTTTAGGTTGCAACGCAACTCCACCAAACCAGGAGTAAAGCGCACTAGCACGACAGTATGGAAATAGACTCTGGTCTTCTATTTGTAACTCAAACCAGTTGAAACTCAACATAAAAATGGTCCTTTGAGCCGGATGTATACTATATAAATCATGTAATCAACCAATACAGCATCCAGGCACAAGCCAACATCAATTCAAGTCCTCCGATTGATTAGTTTGTGGGTGTAGGTAACAAAGGGTATCCCGACTCTAAAATCAACTCAACAACATTCAAATCAGGTTAGTAGTCACTGCTTACTTCCTTTACATATTTAATCCTTACTGTACCGCTAGCGTGTACATTTATCTCTGTCAAAAACTATAATATTAGCTTTGTAGATTGTAATTTAGCGCGGCGGTTTTGCTAGCCCAGTTTGTGTCAAAGATAAAAGGCGGATCAGAAGTACAATTTGATGAAATACACTTATGGTCGGACTCGACAATCGCGTTAGAGTGGATAGCATTTTCAGCTAATCGATGGCAAACATTTGTCACCAATCGTATAACCGAAATACAGCAATAAGTTGTTCAGGTATGCTTTTGGAGTCATCGGCAAAGCGAGTATTTAATTGAATTACAACGCAGGAATAAAAGGCAACGCCCATCTACGTCTCTGAAGATTAGCGCAATGGTTATTATTGAAGATGAGATTCTTTGGAGATTGAGAAGGATCCTAGAAGTCCATCCAGGTGTTGACGGAATTGTTCGTGTCGTAACTATAAAAACTTCCAATCGAACCGCAACCAAAGGTGCTAATCGAGTGTGTGTTCTACTGATAGAAGAAAACGAGAGAGCAGTGAAGTGAATGTTTTGGTGCTAATAGTGGGTATTGAACAAGACACTTGTGAATCTTATGAACATCCAATATTTTGTTTTACATGAACTTTTCCTTAATTATCATGAACAGTTTAACATTGTAATTAGTAATAATTGTTGTTGCATATTGCCTAGATATCTGTGTACATATATGCAATATTATTCTGCTTAAGAAACGTAGCTCTGTAGCATTCAATGTTGTCACTGTCATGATCTAATTTTTACAAACAGAAGCTACAGGGACATCATCAATAGGAGGAAGCCACGTGACCACTAATTTAAAAGTGGCGCGAAATTTTACCTTTCAACGTTGGCTACACTGCCTCACGAGTACATTTCTAACCTAAAATTACATCGGCGTGCGTACGTGGTTTCTTGGTCTCTTTTGCGTTTTCTACAATTTATTTTGTTCTATTTAAAAATCAGTCTTTTTCAAGACTAAATCTGTTTTTTGTGAGTTAATCGAGGTAAGTTAGATTTAACGCATTCAAAGTGTGATAATAAATTTTAAAACTGCATAATTATTTCAGTTTGGAAGGTTAAGTTTTTGCGATGCCTTTTACAAGCGAACAAGATAAATTTATTTTAATAGTTCACTATCGAAGTGGAACACAGAATGCAGATGGTTCATGGACCTATTCATTACAATCTTGTATCCAACAATTTGAACAAGCTTTTCCTGAAGTGCAAGTCCACTACGATGCATTTGTACGTCGTAGGCATGATATACTTAAGTGGTTTGAAGAAAAACATTGCGTCTGCAAAGGCAAATCATCTGGTAGACTAACCGTATTAACTGATGAAGTTCTCGAGGACATGCAGATGCGACTGAATCGTAGTCCCCATAAATCCATTAAACGCTTAGCCACTGAAACAGGTAGGAATCTATTTGCATTAAACAAATAATGTGTTTTGCTTCATTCGTGTTTTAAATTATTAATTATTTTGAATTTATCACTTGTAGTAATTTAATTGTTTTATTAGCAAACTTAAATAAAAAACTGGCACTGCTATTTATTTCTGAATTATTTACATTCATTAAACAATTTAAACTATTTTAACCATAATCTAACCAACAACTTTTTCCGCAGGACTTTCATATGGAAGTTGCCAAGTTGCATTAAAAAAGAAGCTACGAATGCATCCCTATAAAGTGTCTGTAATACAAGAACTGTTTCCGCATGATCATCAATTACGAGTTCAATACTGTCAGTGGTTTATGCAACACTTGAACAACGATGACATATTAAATATTACATTTATGTCAGATGAAGCATGGTTTCATTTGTCGGGCTATGTGAACAGCCAAAATTATACAACCTGGGCCACAGAGAATCCCCACAATTATAAAGAAACAAGTTTGCATTCCCAGAAGGTTGGTGTATGGGTTGCGATGTCAAGACGCAGGATCTATGGTCCATTGTTTTTTAATAACAATCAGTTGAGAAAGATACCGAGATAATATTTTAACACCTTTTATCGAACAACTATTAGATGATGAAATCCGAGAGGGCTACTTCCAGCAAGATGGTGCATCAGCACATACGGCACGCACCACTATTCGTTATTTGGAAGAGTTCTTTGATGACCGAGTGATTAGTTGTGGACGATGACCCCCTCGGTCTCCCGATCTCACACCATTAGATTTTTTTCTATTTGGGCATTTGAAGAATAATGTTTACAGGCACCGTCCACAGAATATTGACGAATTAAAAGAGGCCATGCAAAATGAAATTAATAATATATCACCAGAAACCTTAGTTTCGGTTTTCAATAGTATCAAAAATAGAGTTCGGTTATGTTTAGAGAAACAGGGTGGCCATATCGAACCATTTATGTAATTTGTACATAAACTGCAATAAAATGTAAAATAACTAAATGAAATTGTAAAATTTAGGATAAATGTAAGCCATTATTTTTAATTAAATTCTAGTAACCTGCTACCTAATGAATTATTTTTTTATAAATAAATTATGGCAGCTGAAATAATTGCGATTTTTAGTTCTGTTATCTAGCATACCTAGTTCTAAGTATTGTGTTACATTAATTTCAGAAAATAAAAATTACACCTCAATTATTAATCTTTAATTATTCCCAGAACACGATTGTGTTAATACGGCTGCCAGTGCCGATTTTGATAAATGGTTTTTTTAAATATAAAATTAAACATTTAATGACTCTTAATGATTGAGTATGTATATCATTTATGCATGCATAACTATACAAAAAAATTCATTATTAAATATTTAGTTTTAAATTTAAATGAGTTTCAACTTCAAATATTCTTTAAATGACCAGGTATTGGTGCGTTTACCCTACCTGCATAATTATCTTTTTATGAAAAATCCTTCATAGCGAACAGTTAAATTTAATAAAATTGAAAAAATAACTAAAAAGCTCTTGTTGAACAGCTACATCAGCATTGTTTGGGCCTTATTTAATTCTTGTTTTTAAAAATATCTTCAATATATTGTCATTTTTTAATTTTCCAATTTTATATATAATTATCTTTAAATATTTAAGTTTCTAAGTAGTTTCATCATATATTAAATACTACGCCACTGGAAAACTACATAATTCTTTATTACAACAGAGCTGTCAACAGTGCAAGATGTGTTGCCTAACCAACAGTAAATTTCGTGGTCACGCGGCTTTCTCCTATTTATGATGTCCCTGTATAAGACGTAATAACAAACAATAAGTAAAAGTTGAATTTCTGTAATTTTCGAAAATCTCAGAAAAAGTTGATTGATCTTAAAAGAAATTAAAAAAATGCATTTGTTTTATATTTAATTCAAAAAGATATTGAAAACAGGTTAATAGTTTAACCTATAAGTAGTTGTGGTGATGTACAGGGACATTAGTTTTGAAGTGCTCTGTACAAGTTAACCAAGCACTACGAATCTAAAATTTTGACGTCTACCAAACGATAAAGTAAATAAAAAAGGTTTGTGTAATACGTATTCCGATGTAAAATACATAATTCCTGGCTTAATTAAAATGGGTTTTCATATTCAAACAGCTTTCCTATTATATCCCGATATTTTATCTAAATTATTTTCAGTTAAACATTAACGTCATCAGCCAGATGTTAAACACAATTAAAACTATATTTTACTGAATTTAATTAGGATGAAACATGATTGTTTTGTATTGCACACGGGTAAACCAGTAAATGTTTTCTCAGTTGCATTCATTTATAATACATTTTCTGGAAATTGCTATTATCGCGTAGGGAGAGTTGAAATTCTGCGGCACAATGTAATAATTGTTTAGCAAATCTAAAGGATGATAATTACAAGTGGAGCACTACAAGCATCCTTTAGTAGCTACTATAACTAAAGAGGTTGCATTTCTATGTCTCTGGAAAGACATAACAACCTCATTATTTTAAGTTTTCCCGGGTTCTTAATGAGACTGTCAACTTTAGACGGTTTGTTTTGCATGTTTATCATCTTCTTTGGAACATAACTTCTTTCATAGTTTTCCTCGTGCATTTCAAGCTGGAAAAAAGCAAATTTAAAATTTTTATCCGCTAAGCTGTGGTTAATTACTCGAAGCGAATTTTCTACATGGGAAAAGAGCTCGTTAATTCCCTTCTCGTCGTTTTCATCAATAGAAGGACTTTGCTAGTTTATAACTTATTTTAACAAGAAAATTCAGAACACCGATCACTAAATGAACGTTGTGGGTCCAGAAATAAAGAACGTATTCGTAATTGAGTTTAGAGAAGATGAACTCTTGCGAAGCATTTTCGGTTTAAGCGCTAGTTTAAGTAAGAAAAGGAGATAATCTGTCAGAGTGGATTTCAAGAAATTTACTCTGAAAGCGTAATCCAAGTGAATCAAGATGGAAAAATAACTTGCAGGTTTTACAGCTTAGCCGCCGCAATTGTGCCGAAGCCTTCCTCGCCATCGAGATAAGTAAACCGAAGTTATTATCTTGCTCCATTATTCTTGTTCACTATTGCTTCTCCTTGAAAAATTACAAGTTTTATTCCACTTGAAGTTTTACGAGAAATAAACAATAGCTTCTAGTTTGAAATAAAACTACACAATTTCGCAAAAATATTACATATGTGAAACGTAAAACCTCTTTTACAGCAATAACCGGAGCGTGTGCTTCAGTGTTCTTTCCTTTATTATTATTAGTGGCCGTGTGTTATGCTAGAGGAAGTAAAAGTTGGTTAACCTTTATGTATACTATAAACAATTTAGATAATTACAATGGTATTGTTTATAGTTATTTATATTTGTTTATTTACGGAAGCAACACAATAAAGAAGTTGCTTGAATTGTAGTTTATTGTAGCGTGAAAAATCAGACGGTTCTGCTTTTTGTA
Source organism: Ignelater luminosus (assembly GCA_011009095.1). Classification (NCBI taxonomy): domain Eukaryota; kingdom Metazoa; phylum Arthropoda; class Insecta; order Coleoptera; family Elateridae; genus Ignelater; species Ignelater luminosus. The sequence continues at coordinate 5,755 of VTPC01004892.1, forward strand.
ACCTAATAGTACTTATTTGTTAAGTAGCAAATTGAGCAATTCAAGTAAAAAGAATGTGAAGCTTGTCGGAAATGTTGAATTTGTAAATGAATTCTTTTAGAATCTTAGGTTTTCAAGTGAAATGTAAGGTAATTCCTCACAGAACTCAATACAAAACAAAATATCTTACTCTTGCATGAAACAACGTCATTCTTAATAGATATCTTTAACAATTTATCAAAGATACTAGACATTATAATCGAAAGTTTTATTTAATAATATACATGCATAATAAAAGTAACTCGTTTATACATATAGTTGAGCGTTAGAGATCAAACCAGAATGTGCGCGAAATTTAAATAACACCCGCCAGTGGGTTTGTTTATGAAACGACTATTTTTAGGGAGTAGTAACAAATTAGGACAGAAGAATAATTTGTAACTTTATCGTAAATCCTGACTCTGCAACTTATGACACTTAGAGGGATTACTCTATCCTTTTTACTTAAAGTGGCTTTTCCAAAGCTTTGATCAATTATAGTCTCAATTCCTTCTGTGCTTATTTGAATACTATTATGACAGTTTACTATAATAATGGATATCAACTCGATATTTTCTTCAAGTTATGCATGCTGTGTAAATACAAATGGCTGGACATTATATACAGTGTGTCTGAAAAGTATGGAATATCCTATATATCTCAGTAAATACCAACTAACTATTTTTTAAAAAACAAAAGCGCAACGAATAATGCTTTAATTTTTTTTAATGGGAAGGTATCCCTTTATTGTACTCATTTGATATACAATATTTTTCTCTTTTCAATGATGTAAAACTTTGATACACTTGCATAAGTAAATTTTGATTAAAACGCAAAAAATTGTTTGAAAGTTTATTTCAATATTCATCTGTTACGAATTGAAAATTTTGTATAACTACACTCTACAGTTCATAGAAGACGTTCAAAGTGTGCACCATTTACAGCTTGGCAATGATAAAGTCGTCTTTCAAATTTGTTTACTGCATTTTGAATCGTTTCTGGTGTGATAGCTCTAATCTCTGTTCTAATACGGTCTTTTAGAGTTTCAATATCTTCAGGCATATCGACATAAATCTTATTTTTGAGATGGCCCTACAAAAAAAATCAAGTGGACTTAAATCCGGCTAGCGAGCTGGCCATTCTACTGCACCTCTTCTGCCTATCCATCGATAAGGGAAAGTATTATCAAGAAACTGTCGGACATTAATTTCGAAATGAGGAGGAGCCCCATCTTGTTGCAACTATATTCTGTTATGGGGTAGATCTGGATCTAGTTCATTAGGAAATAGAACAGCTAAAGCAGCAACTAAGTCAAATTTTAAAAAATCTGGATAAGCATCCGCTGTTAAATTATGTGCTATAAAAAAGGTCCCAAAATTTGGGTTTCAATAATTCCTGCCCAGACATTGACTTTATGCTGATATTGGGTGTGCCCTTCTGCATACCAGCCAGGATTTATCGAAGACCAGTAGCGCGTGTTTTGTTTGTTAACGGTACCATTCAAACAAAACGTTGCCTCATCAGTGAAGAGGATATCTTTGTGAAAATTTGCATTTTCCTGAAGCCTATGTGTTATTTCTTTGCAAAATTGCGATCTTCGATCTAATTCATCTAATAATTCTTGGACTATACAAGGTTTATACGGATGCCACTTCTCCTTTCTTAGAACTTCGTGTGCAGTGGATTTCTTCAAAGTATGTTCACAAGCAATTTGTCGAACAAAAACATGTGGATTTTCCACGACAGCCAACATTATATTCTCACGTTGTTCATTATTTAGAGCTTTAGGTCTGCCCGTTTTTGGACGATCTTTGACAGAACCCGTCTCATGAAATTTATGCAAAATTTTACTTACAATAGACTTCGGGGTGCACGTTATTAAACAAATTGCAAACTTCCTCCTTTTGTCTTCATATCCCAGCATCATTAAATTCTGATAAATGATCCATAGCAAGTCGTATTTTTGTAACTTTGTTATCCTCACGTTAATCAAAATGCTTAAATTAATTAAACAAATAACTTTTCGCTTCAGTTCGGTTATTAATTGACATTTCTACGACGCATTCAATTGTTGCAACAAACAAAAGTGTATCACACCGACCATAATATGACTAGATGATATTGAAAATTTAAAAGACCGCGTCTGGAAAGGTAACAAATGAATAAATAAACTTTTAAGCGTTTTTCAAACAATTTTTTGCGTTTTAATCAAAATTTGCTTATGCAAGCGTATCAAAGTTTTACATCATTGAAAAGAGAAAAACATCATCTATCAAATGAGTACAATAAAGGGATACCTTCCCATTAAAAAAAATTGAAGCATTATTTGTTGCGCTTTTGTTTTTTTAAAAATAGTTATTTGGTATTGCCCCGTAATGTAAAACTAAACACTAAACAGCTTTTATAGGAAACATTTTTCCATAAAATGCATATTTACTGAGGTATATAGGATATTCCATACTTTTCGGACACACTGTATATTCAGTGACCAAAAGCGCGAAAAAAGGTATCATTCTGATCCTTGATTTTTCAAACCTGTAAAAATCTCTTCATTTTCGTAACTTATCGAAAGTATTGTGCTCAAACTTGAGTGGTGCATCTATAAACGCAGTTGGAGGATTTTGACAAAATGTGTTTGATTTCTGCCGAACTTTCAATTAATTGATTTTAAAATTATGTGTCAGTGTCAATGTCAGTGTTGGTGCCAGAAAAATTCATTTTCTACTAATACAAAAGCTTAATAAATTCTCTTTGCAACACCATCCCGACGGTCCTTTTCAGGACCTCGCCATTGCCTAAAATCCAAATCTTTATATATTTGCACTAATATAATATAAAATATCAAAAATGTCAAAATCAAAACGACAAAAAAATTTAGATGCTTTAATTTTCACACAAGAAAAGAACAATACTGAAGATTTAAAAGAGACAATCAGAGAAATATTCAAAACGGAAGTTATGACAGATAATATGAAAGTTCTAAGTAATGAAGTACACGAGTGCAAATAATAATAAATAATAATTAATGTTATTGTTGACGAATTGTTTTTGAAATCTCTCAGAAACTCACTTACTGTGTTTTTCCACATCTAATAAAATATATCTCAATGCTGAGTCATAAAATGTGCTTGGAGTGCTCTAACATATCACTAGCAGTCATTGTTACTGGTTCTAATACGACGCAATAGATTCAATAGAAGGCATGGATTCAAGTCTTGCCATTACACAGTATTCCGATATCGTACTCTGTTCCTGCTGCATTTTATTCCTTCAACATAATAAAATTTGTTATGACCGTCAATGATGTGGGCATCAAAATCCGTTATTGCAAACGCTAAACTCTTCCAGTTTGGTAAGTTCCTCTTCTTTTTTCTTCGTATTGTTTTTCCATTGCATCCTTTTCCGGAGATTCTGTTAACATTCTTTATATCTTCCTCTTCCTAGTAACTCTTTTTCTCATGTTTTGTGCTTTGGGAAACGGTATTATCATTTTCGGAGTTATTTGGACGGCCAACGATGATGTGGAAGGTAAGTCTGTAGCCTCTAAAGAATTTTTGATTTTATTCGACTCTTTCTGGACAGAAAATTGACTTCTTGCAATACCATCATCATCCTTCTGAAGCATATCAGTAACTGTTGCTGTATGACTTCCAAAAAACCTTCCTTTGTCATCCAACCACTGGGAATAGTTAGTACAATGTTGCCAAGGGGTGCACCGTTTAAAAAGTCTTTTTTATAGCGTGCCCTCGGAAAGACATACACTGGAGAAAAAGTTTCTCCAGTAGCTGCGACGATACCAACAAATGTAACTTGTTTGCCTCTAAATGATTGAAGAACAAGAACATATTGGTATTATGCATACTAAAACTAATATTTATAGCCAAACTCGTTGGTTAAGTTAAGATTAGGGTGCCTTTTCATAAATCCCTTCATCTAATCAATTCCTGCTGCATAATACCCAATTATTAGGGAGCATAAGCATAGGAATGTGCAAATTTCCGAATTTGCTGATAAGTCAAGCCAAACTGCATTTTGGAGAAGTCTTTAATATATGCAGCTAACATATTCTCTTGTTCTTTTGTGAAAATTTGTTGACTATTGTATTTTGAATGAAAACTGTAAGAAGCCAAAGGTATCCCACTAGCAGCTGCTTTGTTGCAATTTCCATTGAGATTATGCTTTTTTAGTCTCTTATGAATTAGAGATTTTGTTAAACCGTAAGTTTCAGTTGCTGCTCTTATTGAACAATTTTTGTTATTTACACTGTCTAAAGCCAGCTGTATTCTTCCTTCAGATATATTTGCTGTGGTTGGTTTTTAAATATATGTGCGCACCATGTCTGTAACAAATCAAAATTAACTTACTTTTATCCCGGGGAATAACGACTACCAAAACGGTGAAATGAACAGATTAACGATAAACGTTGTGAACAGGCTTAACTTAAGAACAATCATCGCTTTTTGTGGAACCTTTTTCTTTAAATATTAGGGTGCTAATATTTCGAATTTTCTTACATCTGTGTTCAGAGTATTCTCTTGCCAGTTTCTTATCGCCTACCCCATACAATAGATCCTCATCTTAGAGGCCATCAAAGATTTTTTCAAATGATTCTTGGCACTTGTTCTGAATATGTCCATCGTTCTCTTGATCACCAATATGACTTTCATCCAAATCCACAAGTCTCAAATACTCAACGCCTGACGTGTCTTTTTGAAACAAAAATCTCCGGAACTTCAATTTGCTCGAGAGGTTAATAGAAATTTATTTTTGCTTTTTTCCCAAGAAATATCACACCGCGAGCTGGCGTGATCACGGATCTATTCTCTCATTCATCTTTTTTATCTTCTTGTTTCACATTTTCTTCTTTTGAGTATTTCTTCCAGCTTTGGTGACAGATCCGGAATTATGTGTGATTTAGAGATAAGGCAAAATTATCACCTAGTCACATATAATTTTGCAGAATATAAAAGGATATTTCTCTATAAACTGACATTATCTAACAAATGCTGCGATAAAAAATCCTAGTGATACAAACGCAGCCAGACAGAAAGAAGAACAATCCTTTAATACCTGCACAACCGAGGACAGAAAATAAGGAGAAACAGGAGAAGAAGAATAATTAAAAATAGGGATTTCTTATAAATACTTAGCCATTTGTTTGTCTGAGTCAAGACTAACAGCAACTTCAGCTTAAAATACACACATTCAAATTCTACGTCTTCGAGATTTATTTTATTATTTTTTTGATAAATAAACAAATATACCCAAGCAATCTAATATGACAGATAATCAGCATTACTGTGGACATAATTAATTTTAAAGATCAACAGGAAAATCCGTAAGTAACTGAAATAAAGTAGTTTATTAATCAACAGGAAGATCCGTAATTAATGCTGTCTGTTCTGTGTCTTCATTACCCTTCTTTGAGTTATCTCCAGAAGTTGTTCACAATATTCAGAGAGAATTTATTTGTTGTCTTGGCTACTGTCAGGTTGCCAACGGTGCACAATTTGAACATTTAATTTAGCTGTCTTTTGAATGTACTACCTTTGCCGCCCTTACAATAAGCGGCCATTTTACTTAAATTTTGAGCTTTAATTTCTTCTCTTGGTTTTTCTAGTTCCTTCTCTTTTTATGCGTTTGCTTTTGCCTCTCTCTTTTCGTCTAAGGTTTTTCTATATTGCACTGATGGAATGGCCAATGGTAGTCATTCTATATTGCGTTTGCCTTTTCTTTTTGGCTATTCAGGTCATAGTAAATAATGAGACAAATTTAGTCTCTCTGGAGTGCTAGATGGAGATTGTAGAAATTTGCTACATCTTTTGTGTTTGTTTGTGTTTCTATAGAATTACTCGTTTGCGATAATTCTGCATTATTAGCATTGTTTTCACTAGTTTGAACTTGGGGTTCATTGGCAACTGTTTCCGTTTTTCGATTATTTTCTAAGTAATTATCTACGTCGTCGCAAGTACAGTGTTTCCATAATATGAATAGTAAAACAAAGCTTTCATTGTTGTTTGCTTCAATGTGTTGAAGCTTTTTAAACATTTCAAGTTTTTCCTCACTAACTATTTGTACAAAAGTAGAGTAATCTATAACCTTATTAGGAATATTCTTACAATTCTCCTTAGTTGCGTGGTTGAAATATTTTCTTGTCTACTAAGGCATTTGCTATAGTCCACAGCACTAGCATCACATGGACATAAACCACAAGCTTTAAAACCATTTATTAAAGTCTGTGATTTAATGAAATTTGTAACCACTTGATTCGATAAGGGATAAAATGTAGCTTTTGTTACTGACTCTCCTAAATGCTGCCTTTCCCTGACTACCTTTTTCCACCCTAGTTTCACTGGCCGAAAAACTGGCCACATCAGCAAGCTGTAAGATTCGTGTGGTATTTGGATATAAAGCTATAAGTTCAGTTCCTTCATTATTACATAAAGCGCTTAAGTTATGTCAGATAAATTTATTACCATCAATGAACAATATTATAGGTTGTTGGACATTTTGTGCAACTAGATAAGGATGGATAACGTTAGCTATGCATTTATAAAATGCCTCTGCTGTCACCCATCCGTTATCTCTACGGCCAATACCCCAATGCTTTGGAACACTCACGGTCACTTGCTCGTATATCCTTTTATAAGCAAACACAACCATCGGGTTACATTACAAGTACATTACGGTTATATTTTCCTTAGACGACCCGCGCTCAATCGTATAAACATTTTTTAAACTTCGCGGCGCCAAAACGTTTTCGCTTTGGAGTCAAATCTGAAATCCTGCTTCATTACCGTTATATAATCTCGAAGAATCTTCTAGTACGTCATCCAGCTGCTTACCTTTCAAATAGTTATAAATATCGTTGAACCGTTTCCTTATATCGGATTCTGAAACACATGCACTCGCTGAAGGTACAGCTTCAGTACTCCTTGTTATAATCGAGAAATGTCGCTTGAGAAAAGCCTAACAACAAACAACAATTATGATAATTGATATCTTTTCAAACATCTCTGCAGATATTTAATTTCGTAATGCCTTTAGCTACCCCTCCCCAGGTCTATTATCCTAAAAAGGATATTGCCGAGGATGATCCTTTAAGAATTGTTACATACTTGTCATTATATCTTCCTTTTTTCTTAGAAATCCTTGCATTGTAAGTTGTGTGATCCAACTCAAATAAGAATATGTATGAACTACCTATCTCTCATTCGCTATTAAAAAGCATCGATACCCTCCCAACGACCGGCAATCAAACTAAACGCAAGACAGATATATTAAGGCCTAGTTTCTCCATCATGGATTAAGTTTAAGTAGAAGTTTGTTGCCACACACACTAGCTGTGTAATTGAGTTTTAGAAAAAGTGGAACAATAGATTGTAACGTAACCTTGCGTTACAAAAATTAATTTACTCTAGTTTAACTAGGACTCGACTGATTCTAGGCCGGCTTTGAGGGCAGATAATTATTCTTTAAGGGTATAAACATAGATTTTAATAACTTAACTTACAGCTCCGAACATCTATTATATGGCTGCACCCTTACAGACGAATGGAGATCCAAATTTTCACCACCAGCAATGGACCATGGCCTCGAGTTGGCAGAAGCTACGGATACTTTTCTTTCTTAACCACCGATTAAATGTGACCCACACAAACTCCAAGCTCCAAAGCAAGCTTCTATAAATAGGATTAAACATTTTATATGAGACCTAGAAAAGGCAAGGACACTCTTTTCTTACCCTCGCAGGGATGAGGCTTGGCACAGCCCCCAGAAGTCTATGCTACATTTAAACATCTCACGTGCATAAACGTATAAGCGGCAACTTCCCTCTCAAATGCCTACTTAGCGGTCGGTCCGATTCACACACCACATCTTCTCCAATGTAAACTTTGATTAAAAAGATCCTTAAAGATTCAATCCAAGGGATGACTCGAACTGGTGAACACTATCACTTATCAGGATGTAGAAGAAAAATTTCAATTTGGTATAATTAATACCGAATAAGGGGGCACGGATCCCACAATAAAAGAAAAAGTTGCAAAGCTACTAACTAAAGATAATACGACACAAACCTACAAATCACGTAATGTGATAAGGGTAGTCCGAGCTTAATAAATTCACTAATCGTATGTACCATAGAGTAATATTAACCAGGAACAAGTCTCAGCTGTGAGAGTTCAATATACTTTGAAAATTAAACTCAAGGAGGGAAGAGAATGTATCCTGTGTTCTGCTTGCTATAATGAAATGAACGAAAAACTGGCCAATCTAAAAATTGATTTCGATCGTAATGAAGCTACAAGAAAAATTATACGACGCCAACGTCTCAGGGTGAACTCAGCATTATAAATTTATCCCTCCAAGAAGGGAACCTGAATAAAATACCAGAACGCCCGAACGTGTAAACGTCACACTTGGAACGGTAAGAAGAAGTGACTGTTACAAGATTGAAAGCATCATAATTCTTAGCAACGAGTCTTAAGACAACCTTTTTGGCATCTGGTTCCTTCCCAGTTGCAGTAACGATCTTCGATGTTTCTAGTTTGAGAAACTGGAGTTTGAGATTTTCTATAGTAAACTAATAAAGCACAGGTAGTGCTCACAGCAGATTTGGCAGATCATGCTGGAAATTGTAAGCCGAGAACTATTTTCGGTGTTTGACTATAAGGCTGTGCAACGATTTGGAATGTAAATGGCCTTTTCCTAGTCTCAATGTAGAAGATTTTCTTCAGTGTTTTGATTTTTTTCAACATGCACAATGCGTGTTGATAAAGACAAATGATTTCTGAAGAAGATCTCGTGCATCTTAATGAATCTTTCCGTACCGACTGTATAAGGCAACTAGAGATGCAATGTTTATGAATAGATCATATTTCTCTACGATTTTGTCTATTTAATAGTCCAACAGGTTTTTGCGTACAAAGGAAAAACAATAATCTGTACAAGAAAAACAAAGCAAGCACCATTCGTGCACATGGCACTTTATAGTATGCCGCGAGGTACCATGGATGGGGTGAGGATGCCCTGGCCTTTCTTTTATATAACCTTATACGACATGAGATACACCTTCTTTATTTAAAAAAATATTTGAAATTTCAAATATAAAAGTGTCAGTCATAATTAGTGCAAATATTAAGAACAAACTGCGTTTCTAAAAGTTAGTAAAGGTGTTCAAGTGTTAAAGCAAAATCAACAATTACGAGAAAATCTAATTTGTTCTTAATGTTTTAAGAAAGCCATAACTACCATAAAAATATAAAAGGAAGTAAACTTCAAACAGGAAATTAAAAAGTTATTGCAGACTTTAACTTGCAATTATTATATTTAACTTTTATGACGGGAATTTTTAAGAAAACGTAAACTGCCAACTTTTACTATATTGCATTACTCTGGAATTACACCCATTAGCTTTATTTTCTGACGTATTTTGTAAAAAATCCATCCGATCGTCTATTGTTTTGAGTTTCTTATTTGTTAACGTTTGTTAGGCTCATTGTCTTATAAACTCATTTAGTCTTAATTAATATAATAATAAACAGATTAATTATTTTTAATTTACCGATTCAAGAAATCGATCCCAAGAAAATATTTCTCACATCCTCTATTGTAAAATATTTTATTTAACTAGCAACATATTAAAATAACTTTCAGCATTACCATAAAATAATGATTTAGTTCTCACCACGTTTTAACGAGATATGATTATATCAAAACCAACGCATAATTCAGTGGAACGAACTTCCAGCGCGCGCACGTTTCACCGTTTTAGTTTTGCAATTAGGGAATTATATGGCAACACCAATTTTCGTAGTGCATGCGCTTAAGTGCAGTTATATTATTATATATATCTGAGACTTTTGAAATAGATTTTCAGACAATTCCGAGGACAAAACAATCATAAGAAGCAAAACCACTGAAACCGCATTTCCGCTCGCCCGGATGCTTTCATGATTGGAGTGGTCTCACAAAACATCTTTTCTCTCCACACTAGCTTCATTGTCTGAAATAAGAAATAAAGAAATAATCCTTAGAGACACTAAATTCTTTGAAAGAACTTTTTCTAGTGGAACTTTTATCGACTTGCATTCTTCTTGAGAGTTTTACGTAAACAGATTTTTGTTGTATTGTACTACATATACTACTGTAAGTACTGATACAAACTTCAGAGTTCGGTTGTTTTGAAAAGTTTTATCTCAATCTTAACGTCATTCGCTTGTAAAATCTCGGTATGAAAAGTCTAGAGTGTTTATTATTTATTAAAAAAGGTTAATTTCTGACATGAAAACCTCATTAAAATTAGCGGTTTACACTTACTATCATCTACTTTACAAAAGTTAGAGTCAGTAATCTGAAAATATTTAACCGAGTCCGCTTAGGGTTAGTTGAACCTTTCTCTAAACCCTCTTCATAATCTTCATTAATAACTTTGGCAGGTTGGACCTAAAAGGGAAGTCAACATTATTCGGGTATGGATAAACCATGAGGTAGAAGAAAAAGTACACAAGTCTAGAAAGGTTTTCCTTTTCGCTTAATTATTTAAAAAACTTTATATTTATAATATTTCCAAGAAAAAGAAACCGAAGCTAAGGACAACCGAATAGCAAGGACTTCAGTTTTCTGTCTTAAACAGACTTTGAAATAAACGCTCGCTACTAATTATCACAGCAATTATTGTAAGCGCTCACCTTGAGGTATTAAAATTCATAAGGATGCCATTTCTTTCATTTTAATGATGCTCTACTTAAACCATTCTCAAGTTATAAAGAGGACAGATTTCTAAACATAAATCTCTATGTGGAAATTTTAAATAAAATAGAAATAAACCTGACTGCGTTCCACGGCTACAAGGCTACAAAATTCAAGTTTTATTATTCTATTGCAAGTTTCCACGAGAAGGGCAAGCAGCTGTAATGCTTACCTTGCTGTTGTGATTGATGATAACGTTTCTTCTAATACTTTCTTAATAATAATCATTCTATAAAGTTTTGCAAAATGGCAACCTGGCCATATTGTTGATAATGTTTTGTGTATCAAATTAATTTTCTTTGAGTTGTAGAATCTGGAAATAAATCGAAAAAGTAAAGGGTTAATTGCTAACTATTTTCATCAATTGGTCGTAGCAGAGAAAACTTTTGCAGGGACTTGAAGATGCTGCAAACCGATGAGGAAGCATGAAATGGTTAGATACTTTAAAGAAAGGTAAGTAGTGTGTATGTTACATCTCCATGTGTAGAGTATCATACTAACAATTTAACGTGCATTCGAAGTAATAAGCTAAATTAGCTTTGTCACGAAACTTAAGCAACCAATAAGACTGATCTCTCGTTCTGTTGATTAATGACACCGTAGATGTCTTTGTTACAGGAGCTGATGATGAGCTGGTCTTTTAGACACTAATGTCTAGTATTGAGCCAAAGCAGGCCAATGAACTTTGCATACAACGCTTTAATTCTTCTTGTTTCTTCATCTTCATGAGGGCTGTATCAGACTAAGGATTTTATAGAAAAAAATGTTAATGTGAGAAACAGCTTTTCAAAATACTTCCTTTACTTCTTCAATGCCAAAAACCTTAATAAATCCGACTCTTACACAGTACTCATATCTGACCAAGGCGAGCCCTAGGTCATTACATAATTCTGGGGTGTTTAAATAGCTTTCTGTTTATTTTTGTTTTTACAATTCATATGAAGTACGTCCTTTTTAATGAGATTTTGAATAAGTTACAAAACACTGACTTCAGAGCTTCTTGTTAACATAAAAACCAAAAAAATGTATGACAACACATACAGTCTTAAGAAACATAACAAACTAATTTTTGCCTATTGACTAATATACCAAATGAGTATAAATCTTCAAATAGCTGTTTCGGTTTGTTACTAAGGTTTTAATGGAAAAACCCAAGCGTCATCTTTTGGACCTAGAGAGTGTAGTCCTGAAAAGCTTATACGTTTTTTAGTATTTATACCATCTAAGCATGGAAATTTGGTTTAAACAAAACTAAACTTTTGTGGGATTCTAGAATCGGTTTAATTCGGGCTTCTAGTCACTTCTCTTTGCAATATTTTGATTTATTGTTCTTCTAGTGATAAACAGGAAAAGTACTTTTCTAAAAATTTGATGACTTGTTTCTTTGTAGCGAGAAACTCTACACCAGAAATTTCAAACAAGCTGTTGTACAGCTTTCTCATTCAGGCCTTCATCTCCTGTCTTTGTCTAGTATCTTTCAACAAGACCAGCTTGACTTCATAGGTGTAAAATCTCGATTGCTTTTTGACTTTTAGGTCAGCGAATGAAGCAGTTCAGCCTTTCGGCCACGTCTCGGACGGTAACGTTGCAGTTTAGGGTAAACTGTGCCTTGATCTTTTCAGTTAGGTTTGGATCTGTCGGCTTACTATTACAATCAGATCCCGACGCTTTTTCAGTGCTCAAAACTTCTTTGAACTCACGAATAACGTCAATGACTCTATCAACTGGCGTATACCATCTACGCATTTCAAAGCTATAAAAGTTTTGAATGCACGAACCTTACCGGACCCCAAGAAAAAAAGGCTCTCTGTGTAGAAGAGAGAAACCTGATTCTTGAACGTCAGTTAAGGACAGTTGGAAATTCTTCGATATTGATAGATAGTATCAGATACTGAATATTGGAGCACATCCTGGTTTATATCACTTCCATTAAGATTGTATTGAGTAAAAAGAACTCTTTAGTGAAAAACAGAAAACACAAAACAGTTTTCGTAATAAATCGACTAAAAGCATTAAGGAATCTGAACCTAAATTAGTTAAGAGAGTATAGATAGACAATTCCTAGGTAGACTATCATTGCAATATAATTGAACTTAAATAAGGTTCAGTGATCTCACTATTAAGATTGAACTCTAGAAGGATGATTACCTTTCTGTAAACATCTTTCCTGCCATCCTTACTTTTTGCGTGTGAACATTTTATCTCTCTCGGTCGTTTGGCTTAAATATGAAAATAGCAGCCTTCAACATTTGAAACTTGAAAATTTTATTATTTTCATTTAATATTAATAGAAACTGATAAATGATATTCGTTCACTAAAAATATGGATTATGTTTTGATTACACAGAATAGTTGTCTGTAGATTGTAGGAACGGAGATATCTAATAGGCACAAGCATTTTGTACCTTAAATGCATGTACCAAATGTGAACTTTGTTAGTCTTTGAGTTACCCTACATGTGGTGTTTGAATAAGTACTTTTGATATATATTACTTTTCCCTCTTCTGATATATGTATCATTTCCCGATAATATTTCAAGAAAAAACATTATATTCGACAAATTCAGAGTTTTAAATTAATTAGCTCAGTATTGTTGCAAATTAATGAGTCAATCATACTAAACTATCATTTATTTATTAAATCAAGTTGAGCAAAGTAACGCAAAAATATTCTATTCTAGCAGTCTAGAGTTTCCAAAGAAAGTCTAATACATTTTGTACAAAAGTCCAGGAGATTAAAATTTCTTATTTTTGCTTATTTAATTTGCTGCTTATTTACAATCTACTCTCTTATTTGGAGTATTAAATAAATTTGATGTGTGTGAGTAGCGTGAGTGGAGAAATCATTCTTTGACGATGCACCTATTCCTTTTCCAGGGATGGTCTGGCTTCAATTATCTTCTACTGGTTACCGAAGATTGATCGGCCATAGTCTCTTCAGCCTTCTTGATACATTTGGTGGAGTGTTAAGTTCTGCTACTAATCTATTGTTATGTCCGATTAGTCCTTGCCGGTAAAGTGTCGACAATTTTATCGCAAACAAATAGAATACCGAGGTCTTTGTGTATGATGAAGTTGGAGACATACCAGGGCGCATTTGTTATAGTTCCCACAATTTTCAATTGGATTTTCCGTATGATTTATACGTTTGATAGTTTTGTGCAACCCCACAGTTGTATCCTGTATGTCTAGATGGGTTTAACTATGCACTTGTATATTAAGAGTTTGTTTTCCATGAACAACTTGGATGTTGGCAGTTTTCACTGTATATGGCATGTAGAAGATTTCTTCCTTTTGGCGTTATTAATCTCGGTCCCCAGTCTGTATGCTTTGCGTTCCAATCACCACCTATCATAAATCTGGATCCCTGAGATTGAATGAAGGTGATATATTCGTCAGTAGTGATGACTTGCCGCGGAGGGCAGTAGATTGCAGTGACGGTACATGACAATGGTTTAGTTTCCATTTGAATACTAGCAGCTTGTATCGTGTTTGTCTGATAGTGTACAACTTTGTGGTAAGGTACTGATTTTCTTATGATAATCGCTGCGCCCTTGTGTGCTGTGCTATCAGGATGATGAATTGTAAAGAAAATTAGATCTGTTGCTAGAAAGACTACTTAGTCTCCCCATATACGACTGCTTCTACTTTTGTTACATAATTTGATCGTGAAGATAGAAAGTTCTGACGGAACGAGTAGTAGACAGGGAAGCGGCATTAACCATAACTATAGTATCTTTAATATGAAGCATTTCCTACTCTTTTTACAAGCCTAGTAGCAGTTTAGGTTCAGTAAGTAACCGATAAAGAAAACGAAAGTCGCATAGAGCCTTAAGATATGGCCTCGCCTGGAGTTCTTATATGTAAAAGACGACTTATCTATCAAAAAGATAGAATGATTAAAACAGAACATTTTGGCACTGCAAGGGTAGGAATTCTAAACAAATGTAGTCAAAGCAAAGATTGAAAGAAATTCTAAGAGATCTTCAATTTAATTCACCAGTGCAGACTACAAAAAAACGTCGTAGGTTCAGCCTATCAGTTTTTCTAGATGGCTTTGTTATAGACTAACACAAATTAACACCTAGTACTCGATTTAGACAGGAGACTTGCCAAGATGATTCCACAGTTTTTCCTACTCTCTGTAATTCTTTTTTTGTACTATCTAGGTTAAGGTTGTCTCTGAAACTGTCTCTATTCTTTTCGATCCAAAGTCATGGATACCCCAAACGGATCCTCTTTATGTATTATACCGTAAGGAAGATTCTATCGCTAAAACAATTTTAGCAAACATTAGAAAACTACCTTTCAGTGAAAAATGCAATATAAATAATTAAAATAGCTTGTAAAGCATAGAGATTGCCCTGCTGAATGTTATCAATTTCTTCGTATCTATTAATTATTAAAAATTAACTTTGAAAACTGACTCTTTAAAAAAAA
>VTPC01004893.1:0-16919 GCA_011009095.1 Ignelater luminosus
TTGCGTCGAGTTGTCACCGTTGATGAAACCTGGATTCATCATTACACACCAGAAACTAAGCAACAATCAAAACAATGGATTTCTTCCGGCGAATCTGCTCCAAAGAAGGTGAAGATGGTTCCATCGACCGGAAAGGTCATGACGACGATTTTTTGGGATGCGAACGGCGCCATCCTCATGGATTTTTTAGAAAAAGGAAGAACGATCACTGGACAATACCTCATTTCATAGTAATAATTATTATTATGTAATGTGTATTACTTTTGATTTCGTGTTTAAAACAGAGTTCATTCTTAATAAAATTACTACTAATTTAATAATGTATTATAAGTATAGTAAAAACCAGGTCTGGTAAACAGCATTTCATTTAGGTAGATATTACTGCTACAGAAAAAATCTTTTCCAATCAGCGACCAAAATATTGAATTTATAACTTGCTCAAAATTATGAAAAATCAGCTTTCCTTAATTCAAAACTTCGAAAGCCCTGAAGGGCCAATGTAGAAATTTCTAGTTTTTATTTGGAGATTTTCAGTTGTCATCTGGAAATTTATAGTAAAAAAGAAATTTTTTATTTGCCCTTCAGGGCTTTCGTACGAAACTAAAAAATTTTAATTAAAGTTTATTTTACAAAGAAACTAAATTCGTCCATGTGTAGTTAGTGTAAGTGTAATATCAGATAGTAATATCGAAATAATTCTCAAAAATATTACGGTGTTTTACTAGGGACCAGTTGTTCAGTATTGGGGGCATTAATCAGCTGGTGAACGGTGACGCGGTTCTTCAAAAGAGCATTAAGATAATGAACGACAACAACAAATGAAAACAAATTTGGTCAACACGATGGGTCTTCTAGCTTGGAAAGATTGTTAAGCAAGATATATTTACAGCAATGCACTTTTAAATCATAATAAGAAGATATGTGGCATTAGATAGCTCCTGACCTTTTTAGATGAGGAAAATATCTTAACTTTAAATATAACTACATTTTTCCAATTTAAGTAAAATATATCTGATAATAAAATAAGAGAAAATAAAGTCGTAGTGATAATAAGAGAAACCAAGTTATAGAAATTGATAGCATCAAAATCATTTCAAGATAAGACCAAATGTTTTTGCTTTGCAGCTTTTTAACGATGAAATACTGTAAATAATGGAAATAGTTAAAAAATGTA
Organism: Ignelater luminosus; assembly: GCA_011009095.1. Classification (NCBI taxonomy): domain Eukaryota; kingdom Metazoa; phylum Arthropoda; class Insecta; order Coleoptera; family Elateridae; genus Ignelater; species Ignelater luminosus. The sequence goes on from VTPC01004893.1 coordinate 1,175, forward strand.
GTTGTCATATGAGGTGTTATTGTATACCGATGTTTCGTAGCTGGCATTGTACTTATTTTATTAGTCGTAAGATGTTAGCCTCTTTATATTACAGGTTTTCCGTTTACGATATAGACAGGAATATATAATGTGCCTATCAATATATCTGGCAACGTCTGTAACGATATCTTCGGTTACTCCATTTTTTCTACGATTTAGAACGGGCAGAGACCTCTGTCGATAAGTAGCGTAATGATGCTCGGTAGTTCAGTTAAAACCGCTAGAGGTATGTATATTGCAGTACTATAAAGTAGGCGGAACCATATCGTAAAAACTATATGGGACCATATGGAAAATAGAAGACTAATTATAGGCTAATTAAGTGCCCCATTCCTAAATTTAAGGCTTTTCAATTTTTTTTTAATTAGAGGTTCCGCTAGCTTTAGAAATAATTAGCGGAACTTATGACACGGACTTAATAAATCTGAATGAAAGTAGTGAATGATTAATGGCTAATTAAAGGCTTCACGATGACATCGCATATCTTCATATTCGACAATTTGTTAACTACTTCTGTTGAAAACGAATCAAACCAAAGTGATGGAGTTCACTTAGGCGAAAACAATCGAAAGAATACCGAGAGCCCTTAAAAAACCTCTAATTATGAACAAATAAAATTTTTAAAATCAGGGTCGTCGGTGTGAGTACTTGCACCCCGGCTCCCGACAACTAACTAAGACCGCAATTATTTTGAGAAAATCAAACATAAGTCATCTTCTCTAGCTGATTCTGGAAGCATTTAATTCGCCTTTAATTATCTACTAGCAAGTTTTTCAAAATCAGGATCGTACGTGTAAGTATAGTGTGGTGTAATTTCGATGGGATTAAATGGGTGACTCTCTTATTAGCGCAGATAAATAAAAACGGCTTAGATACTCGTGATCTCTTTTATTATGCTTATTTCATTGCCATTGCCAGAAATAAGCTGTCGCCTTTTGTTTTTTCCCTAGAGAGAAAAAGTAAAAAATGGCCGATTCATTCAATTTGCTGTAAATCATTTATTTTCTAAGCTAGAACAAAATCATTTTAACATTGTTCAGGCACTTTTTAACGTAGAATTAAATGCCACCAGTCGTTTTTTCTAGCCCTTTCCATAACTGCGCTGTAACTCAAAGTTAAATTGTTTAAATGGTCATCTTTCAAATAAACATTGACAAAAACTTTTGTTTACAATATCTGATCTAAAAATGTCAAATTTAACAGATGATAGAGACCACATGATTACTTTTGATTAGGTTATTCTTGATTCTGGAGCAAGCAAAACCTGATGCTGGAAAGAAATTTTCCATAAGTCATTCAATTAAAAGTTTTCCCATATAGTGCAGACCTATTGGCAGACACTGTATAGAAAAGCCGCTGTTCATGGTAATATTCTCGAAGAACGTGTGGTTTTTCATCGTTCTAAATCTGCATGTTATGTGTATTGGTTACTTCATCCCATGAGAAAGGTGGTTTCATCACACGATAGTAAGAACTGTAACAACTGAAGATATCTCTCGATTTGTTGGAATAACCAATGATAAATTTCAATCCTGCGCGGAGTATCCGTGGGTTGTAATGCTTGAATGCGTTGAACATTAGGGTGGAGTCAAAAAATTAATTTGGGATTTTTCATTTCTAATAGTGACAAAAATGTGCGTACTTGTGTACTAGTTAATTGCAAAAAAGATTTTTAGTTTTGGATAATGTTAAGAGGGTCCCCAGCGCTAATAAATATTTGATAATACAGAATAGAATAGAATTTATTTAGCAGATTTGCTATTTACATTATTAGTGTTATACAGATTCGCCAATTACTTAATTTTTATCACACTAAACTTCTGTGATCTTGACATGTAACAAACAAATGATACTGATTTGCCATTTTAAAATACGTATTCCGGCTAACTAGATTATTTCTAGATTATTCCTATCAAAAAAGCATGATCATCAGATCAGATTTTATTTTTTTGCGGACAAACCTTAAGCGTTATCAAAAATTACAAAGATACAAAACATGTTTCTAAAGAAAGTATCTTTTTGGAAAAAAAAATTGAAAGTTGTCAGCCTAGGCACTAAAAAGTTATCAACAAATCTGTTCTGCGACATTCTTGTTTAATACACTTACAACTTACTGATAAAGACCAAAACCATCTCGAAATGCGACTTGTAGTCACAAAACATGCCATACCAAAAATTATAAAAATCGATCAAAGCCTACTATTTTTTAACGCAAAATTAATTTTTTTTTCAAAAAACTTTGACGCCTCGTACCAACTTAACGAGACGATTTTGGATATAGGTAAGTTGGGTTAAATATTCTTATTTTTATCCCAACCTTTTTAAGACACCCTGTATAGTTATATTTAAAATCGCAGATCTCTCTCTATCTAAAACGGCATAGGCTATCTAATTAATATGCCACATTCCTCTTATTTTGAATTAAAGTGCATTACTTATTTAATAAAATCTCATACAATCAAAAAATTGCACTTACCTCCACCTTTAATTAAATAACTTAAATCTTGAAATTCGATATCAACAGGAGTATTCTTCTTAAGACTGCATATTTCGTTAAAGGTCTCATAATTTCTTTTATGTTCCATTTTTCATAAAAATAATCAAGTTGCATTCACAGTTAATGCTCCTAACCTAACCCCTAACCCAAGGACCAATGCGTAGGGATTTCGTGTTCTTCCTTGATTAACACCAAATTTTTAGACCGATACGCTTTAACGTTTAGTGTGAAACTTCTTTTTAATAATACATTTTACAATACACAGAATTCGTACGGAGTATGTATTTGTTTTTGATTAGCATCTTCATATATTTACAGACATTGCACCGTCATTGTTTTCCAGTTGCTTGTTGCAAAAAAAATGCTGGCAATTACGTAAATTTGTTAAAGTTGACTTGTCGGTTTGTTTGTGTCTAAACTGTCAATAAAAAGATTAAATTTGTTTTGTTCTTATTTAAGCCATGTAGACTGCTGTAGAAATCTGAAGAATTATTTTGAATAAAACCAACATCGCAGATTTAAAAACAGTTTTAATTATAGCACTTGAATTAGCATATGCCTCGCTAGGCATACATGATCAGACTGACTAACATACCACGAACAGCGGGCAGTGTTAAACAAGTCTTACGATATTAAGCTCGCACATGCCATCGACCTTGAAATGTATAAAAGTATATAAATATAAAACAACCTTAATGCTGTTAACAAAAATTCTTGTTTAAAAACAAAAAACATCAGATATAATATGTGAATGAAACATAACAACATGAACTATAAACATAAAAGAAGAAGAAAAATCCATTATTCAGTGAGTTCAGCACTGCAGTCTATCGGTAATGGACATAGCTTTACTACGCGCACCAAATTGTCCTGTCCGGGATGTACGCCAATTATGCGGCCCAAGGATCAATGCATAGGGATTTCGTGTTCTTCCTTGATTAACACCAAAGTTCCCAATTTGATGTTTTCGCCGGCGCCGTGCCATTTAGCACGTTGTTGCAAAGTATGGAGATAATTCTTGCTCCAATAATCCAAAAGCGCTGTACTAGTTGCTGCAGCTGTTTGTAATGCGAAAGTCTGTTGAACGGTACGTTCATGCTATTTTCTTGTGGGACAGCGGTTAAACTATGCCCAATCAAGAAATGTCCAGGTGTTAATACTTGTAGGTCGGAATGATCGGAACTAAGAGGTAAAATAGGACGGGAGTTTAAGATAGCTTCTACTTGTGTTAAAAGAGTATAAAAAGCTTCAAAATTCAATTTGTTATCGCCTAAAACACGCTTTAAATGATACTTAAAACTCTTTACTGCGGATTCCCATATTCCTCCGCAATGTGGCGAACGGGGCGGTATGAAGTGCCAGTTAATCCGATTGTCACTAAAATAACTACTGTACTTGGTTTTTATGGTGTCTTGAACAATTTGACACAATTTTTGCAATTCGTTATTAGCGCCTATGAAATTAGTGGCATTGTCACTATATATATTAGGACACAAACCTCGACGCGAAACAAATCGCTTGAAGGCATTCATAAACGCGTCAGCTGATAAATCAGTTACGAGTTCTACATGAACAGCACGAGTACTCATGCATATAAATATGCAGATATATGCCTTAACAGTTATGCGATTGCGAGTCTTACCATCCTTTATCAAATACGGCCCTGAGTAGTCCACACCGCTATAACTAAATGGTGGGGATGGTGTAACTCTGGTTTCTGGTAATGATCCCATCAACTGAGAAATATTGGTAGGTTTTATTTGGAAGCATGTTAAACATTTCCTTAACAAACTACGCATTTCTACCGTTTAGATCCCAAAATTTCATTCTTATTTGAGCAAGTATAAGTTGCGGGCCTGCCTGAAGATATTTATGATGAAAATGGTTTATAAGTAATTGAGCAAACTTGTGTTTAGCGGGAAGAACAATTGGGTATTTTTGATCGAAAGATACATCTGCGTTTCTCAATCGACCACCCACGCGAATGACTGCATCGGAGTCTAAAAATGGATTTAATCTGATAAGTTTACTGTCGCTTGATATATTTTTATTGTTTTTTAGTGCTTGAAGTTCCCGGGGGAATGCTTCTAACTGTACGAGTTTACAATGCTTAAAATGGCGTCGTCCAATTCTTTATTTGTTAATGGACCGGTAATTTTGTTCTCTGATTGACAATTATGAACAAACCTTAATACGTAGGCAAAAGTACGCGTTAACTTACCATATGACGACCATCTTGAAAAAATAGAATTTTCGTTTAGCGTGGTTGGGTAAGTCAACACTAATTTGTCTTTGCGTGCGTCAGGAATGTTTGAGATATTTATCTCTTAGTATGACGGCCAATGTTCTCGGTCTATTCTTAACCATGATGGTCCGTACCACCAAAGTGGTTCCCCTTGTAAACTATGAGTATCAAGTCCCCTAGAGACGATATCGGCTAGGTTATCCTTCGTACTTACATGTTTCCAACAATAACCTTCAGTTAGTCTTTGTATTTCGGCGACGCGATTTGAAACGAATACTTTCCATTTGGATGGTTCAGCGTTTAGCCAAGCCAATACGATGGACGAATCTGTCCAATACGTAATTGATGAAACATCATGGCGTAATGCTCGAGTTACTTTAAGCATTAATTGAGCCAATAGAAGCGTACCACAGAGCTCAAGCCGTGGCAAAGATACACAGCTCAGAGGTGCTAAATGTGATTTAGAGCACAACAAATTTGAATCGACCTTCCCCTCGTCGTTACGCGCCCAAACATATACGCATGCTCCGTATGCTAATTGCGAGGAGTCACAAAAACCGTGCAATTTGACGGATATACTGTTCACGCTTAGTATGCATCGAGGTATATTTAGAGATTTTAACTGTTCTAAACTGTCAACAAAACTTTGCCATTCATTTGTAACCATAACGGGCACGGGTTCGTCCCAAGAGATTTGCTCTTGCCATACCCTTTGCAATATTAATTTTGCCTTTACAATAACCGGACTGATAAGCCCTAATGGATCAAATAGCTGAGCCACCACGGATAATATGATTCTCTTGGTGATAAGACGATTGTTTAATTTTAGTTGAAAAATGTACTTTAACACATCGGTGTCTGAATCCCAGAAAACACCTAACGTTTTAGTTGCCGAGTTATTTCTTATTTGAAATCTATCCTCGATCAATTGCCCATTTTCTTCGTTTAACAGTACTCACGAGTTATTAAATAACCATTTTTGTAATCTGAATCCTGCACGAGACAAAATTTTATTTAGCTTGCGTTTCATGGTGATTGCGTTTGGCACGGAAGCTGCGCCACTGATCAAGTCATCCATATAAAAATCATTGATGATAATCTCACTTATTCGGGGGTTTTCTGCCTTACACAGTTGACCGATTTCGTTTAATACTCTAGTCGCCAAAAAGGAAGCGCTCACGGTGTCGTAAGTCACAGTGTTTAAGGCATAATGCCTTATTTCTGAATTTGGATCTGGTCTCCACACTATACGTTGAAAGTTTCGTTGCGTTTGAACAATAAGAATCATACGATACATTTTTTCGATATCGGCAACTATTACTATTGCATGTATTCTCATACGTAAAAGGATATCTACTAAATCATTTTGTACTTTCGGACCTATTCTTAAAACATCGTTTAAACTAAGCCCTGACGTAGTTTTGCTTAACGCATTAAACACAACACGGACCCTAGTGGTGGAGCTTAAATTTGTGATGACGGCATGATGTGATAAATCATTGTAAATCTTATTTGGTTTATTTAGATTGGGATCAACACGTGCCATATGTCCCAGATCTTCGTACTCCCTTAAGAGTTTATTATATTGTTGTCGAAGTTCGGGATTTTTCCATTGCGTATAAACGATTAATAGCGATCGATAAAGATTCACCTAACTGATCATAATTGTTTTTGAACGGAAGTCCAACCGTGAACTTTCCCGTCGCATCTTGTTTAACATTCTCTCGAAAATGTAACTCGCATTCTAGTTCTTCAGCTGATAGTTTGCTTTGGGCGATATTCACGTTTTCAATGTCCCAAAATTTTTGAATGGTTTCATTTATCGAACTTGTGGATAAGAAACACGCCACTTCCTTGAGGTCGCCTTGAGGACTGCCCAACAATAAGGGACCTGCTAAAATCCAACCGAATTTGGTATTTTGAATAAATGGTTTATTTGGATCTAAACTGATTCTTTGATTATGTAAAAGATGAAAGAATATTTTGGTCCTGGGTAACAGATCAACCTTTTGCGAAACGTTGAATTCAGGATCGGCTAATTTTACATCGGGTGGTACATTGATCAAATTTGCATCAAACGTAATTTAGGGTAAACATGTGGTTATTTGATCGATTACTAAGAATTGCAAATTTGTCTTATATGACGCATCGATTTCTTGGATAGATGCCTGAAATCGGTGAGAGATGTTACAGGGCATTTTATTTATACCAGATACCGGCATATTTACCTTGGTACCGCTTAATTTTAATCGCTGATACAATTTTCGAGTACAAAAATTAGACTGGCTGGCCGAATCCAGCAATGCCCAACATTTTACGAGATTTTTATCCTGATCTACGATATGTATGAGAGCGGTAGCCAAAAGCACGTGAGTCTTGTGGTTTTCATGTGACGTCAACGTGACTTGTGACCAATTTGCGACCATTTCTGTACTATTTTCGGTTACGAGATCACTGTTGGGTTCACCTTTGGTATTGGTGCCCTTATTAGCACTTTCTTGCTGATTTATCAAAAGCTTACATGAATTCTGGGAATTATTTGCGTTATTGGGATTCTGCGCTTTTGAGTCGTAGTTAAAATCATGTAAAATCGAATTGTGTCGCTTATTACATACACGGCAATTTTTTCCTGAGCATTTGTCAACCTTATGCCCGAATTTTAAGCAGTTGATACAAATACTTAGTCTTTTTAATTCAAGATACTGTTCTTTCGATGATAACGAAAGCAATCTTTGACATTTGTACGTGTGGTGGGTGTTTTGCTTGCAAAATGAGCAACTGAAAATATTTCTTGAATTCCCTGTTGCAACGTGAACTACTTGTTTATCGGTACTACTTTTATTAGGACTTTTATGTAATGTTTTATCAGAAACTTTACTATCCAAAGTTTCCAAAATCTGACACTTGTTTTTCAGAAAATTCAACAAATCGTCCAATTTAGGAAGATCCTTTTTAATTGATCCTTGAGAATCTAATTTATTCGCAATTAAATATATAAGCATTGTATCCCAATGCTCTACCGGTTCATCAAGACTTTTTAACGCACGGTAATTCACAAGTGTTTAGGAATTGTATTCTAGGACACTGCCCTTAATAGTTTAAAACTTTCTCAAGATTGAAGACGTGCCGTGCCTCCTTACAAGAAAATATATTGTGAAATGGGTACAGTCCAAGTTGTTCTGCTGATGTTTGGGTTTCAGCAAATACGGAGCTTCATCATTTATTATCTAGCATTAAATATCTTATTTTAAAAACTTCTTTACATTAAATACTTTTTGGCGAACGCTGAAACAATTACCAAACTAAATTATAAATCTTCCAGCGTTTTATTTTATTTTTTATTCTATCGGTTTTACATACTCTCAATCTTTTTTTTATTTCCTCATTTCTTACTTTGTCTATCAGTCTTAGTCCCGCAATCCTTAGGTTCTTCATTTCCTTTTCCTTGCTTTTCATTCTTGTCTGTTCTTTTGTCAGCGTCCATGGTTCCGAGCCATATGTTAACGTAGGGGTGTACAACACGGTGTGTATTCTTATCTTAGTATTTATTGACAGTTCTCTTCTGTTGTTTATGTGTTTATTCAGTTGGTAATAGAGTCTAGCTGTAGCTTTCATTCTCTCCTCCAGTTCGTCTTCTATCTTTCCATCTTCCGATAATATGATCCTTAAGTGTTTAAACTTGGGGACTTGTTTAATCTCTTCATATTCAAAACATAGTTTTATTTGTGCCTTAGTCTTCGTTATTACCATCGTTTTGTTTTCTCTGCGTTGATATATAATTTCCTTTTCTTTAGCTCTTCGTTTCATATCTTCAAGTTCCACTCGAGACCTTGTTTGCCTTTTACCATCAACACCATATCATCTGCAAAGAGTTGTTCGTTGATTCCTATTCCTTCAAGGTTATAATAGCCCCAGTAAGTTTTCTGTTTGCAGATTTTGGCTATATCATCCGTAATTAATATGAACAAACATGGGCTTAGTAAATCCTTTTGCATGACTCCTGCCTTCGTATCGAATGTCTCTGATCTGTTGTTGTTGGTTCTCACGTAGTTCTTTGTATACATAGGTTTCTAATGTTATTGATGAGCTTTCTACTGACGTGTTTCTTCTCCAGCGTTTTGTAGATAAGTTCTCTATCTATTGAATCAAACGCCTTCTTGATGTCTATGAAACACACGCTTAATTCTTCTCCTGTGTCTTTTGTTCTTTCTACTAGTTAGTTACTAGTTGTTTTATCATAAATACTGCATCCGTTGTTCCGCTGGTTTGGACACTTAATGAGAATGGACCCAAGAAGGCCAACAAGGAGAATATGAAAGATGGGAAGACTTAAAAAAGGGAGAAGAGGCAGACCACGACGAAAGTGGAACGATAACATAGGAAAATATTTAGCCGAAATGGCTGGAACGAGGCAGCAACACAAACAAGAAACAGGGTGTATTGGAGAAGACCCATAGCAGACACAAGGGAAGTAGAAACAACATGAGCAACACTAGCTTCGACACAGGCAATGCCGGTAGAGGAGGTCAAAAATTAAGTAGAAAAGTAATTATTGATCTTCATGAAGAGGTAAACGTCATCTTCCTTACTTTATAAAAAGTTTTAGGCAAGTCTTAATACGTATTTATCGTTATCGGTTATTATTTTAGAATCTACAGAATTTCCTGTGTCTCACACCAGACTTATGTCGTTCTGTCTTGCAATAAAAGTCTTATTGACACGAGAGAGAAGGTTTTACTACCATTTGGAAAAAGAACACACTATAGATACAATACACACATTTTGAAATGCCAGGTAAATAATGCAAAATATGAGGGCTTGCTTCAAGAGAAATAATTGCTAAGCACACTATAAATCCATGGTGTTTGATGTTTAGAAAATTGGTTTAACGTGCAAAGGGCGCCTTTAAAACAAAACTAGTATGTTCTTCTGTAACTTCCTGTATATAACAAATTATCCAAAGGGTCGCTATTGCTTTGGTAGCAACTTTTCATAAATATATGAAGAAAGATCTTCTCGGTTTATCAAAAACATCCAATCTTACTTTTGGTAATAAAACGAAGGGGATGTTTAAGAGTTGAAAGAAGTAGTTTGTTTGCTATTAGCCAACGCTAAACTAAAGCCTATTTTGCCATTTCTATGGTCCAAATGATCTTCAAGATCCCAAGCCATTGCTCGACATCTCTAGAAAATCGCATGTTTGAGGGTGTAGTTTACTAGACTGTGAAGGGTTGTCGATAAGTATACTGCAGAGTATTTTCACAATTAACCTCTACCTTTATTTCAGCTGATAAATAATGAGACATTTATGAAAAACTTTTATCTTATATGACCGTATGCCGTGTAGCATTTAAAGGGTTGCTACCTCCCCCCCTTCAAGAAGATTTATTGACGGAAACGAAAAAAAATGTGAACCTAATTTTGAGTTACTCTTGCATAATATGATCTTTAATAAAATTTAGGGCACCTTTGATTTTTACGGGAGTCTCAAAAGATGTTTAACTCCATGATTCTTACGTGTCTCATAGATGAGAATGATCAAAATCGGGGCAAACACTTGGGTGATCTTCCTTGTGCGTGTAAGTAATCCCCTGTTATATGCAAAAATGGGTTTAGAAACCCTTCGATAATTTACGCATACTATAATAATAGAAATGCCACTTTGCTTAGCTCTAGCGTTGGCGACAGGATGGGTTCTAAGGGTCTTATGCCCTTCGAGAGCCGATAAGAAAGGTTTTTGAATATTGAAGAGGCGCCAGTTGCGATTAATGGCCGAAATAAGGGAAAAGGAACACAGCTGATTCAGTTCTCCAGGCTTTGATAAGAGACAGAGTTCGGAATAATGCTTTTGAGAAATAGTTTTCGTGGAAATGCTGGGATAGCCTTACCTCGGCTGATACTTAACGCAAATAATATCTATTAATAATCTCTATGTACGCAACTAGAATTCGACATCAGGGCAGCTTTCTCCAGAGGCGGTATGTTTTCTGAAACAGACTTTATGTGTGAGGCTATGCGAAAGAAACATAATGTACAAATTACAAGAAAATATATAAATAAAAAAAATTATACAAGGATTTTAATCTCAGTAAATGATCAACAAGATCAACACAGGAAGCATAAACCTTTGGTTCACATTAAATCTTTACAATAATATAATACAAGGTTTGTAATATATGAGTGAATATAATCAAATATTAACGGATCAGTGAATAAACTTTTCCAAAAGTAATTTAGATAAGATAGAATGGTAGTGGGCTTATGAAATTAACCTGAGCTATCTAACTTAATCTATAATCCAACATAACTTAATTATAACAAAGAGTGAATCAGTTGAAGTTACCAGGTAACAAAATAATCTTTAACTCTGATCCGAACTTAAAGATAGGGTCGTCCCAACTTCGTTTAATTTAGTATATTTATTTCCCAAAAGTTTCGTTAAAGATTCCTGGAATAATCTGGACGTCTACAAAAGCTTTTCCCCTAGGTGAAAATTCTTCAGCTATAGTTTAACTTTTGAAACTCAAGGGTTTGGAGTTGCTAAGATACTTTGTTCAACACCAAATCCGTCGGTAAATAAAATTATTACAATGATGTTTCTTAATTTTAAAGCTTGTTCCAAAACCAAGCAAATTCAAGTGTAACAGAATAAAGACCACTAACTGGTGATCTAACTTAACAACATATTTACTATTATTTACAATAAGGAAGATTGGTGTGTGCATATCGACGTAAAATTCTGCAGTTTACAAAGTTAAAATATCGTACAGACTTACGTTAGTCGGTAAGTTGTCCAATTACGCACCACAACACAAGAACACAAAACAACACCAAAATACACAATCAGGAAGCGCTGGCCGGATGACTCCAGTTGTTAATTCAAAACTTGTTGGCCAACGGCAAGGTGAGACATCAGCTATTCAGCTCGGAAAAATTCCAGAGTAAAAGATAAAATTTAGCGGTGGGATAGAAGTTTACAATCCGATAAACGACAGACGCTTCTGATTAACTCAAAAATACTTCTTCGTCTTGATTACCAAGGGATTAACATTAATAACAGACAGTCCAAAAATCATATGGCAATTTCAATCAGGGTTACTTGGAATGTCTGCGTAGATTAAACCGGAACTTAACCGGTTAATCTCGCTAAGCTATGATCCACTAGCGACAAACTATCAATTCCAGAATAAAAAGGGGATTTTATTATTTTTACTCAAGGAATAGACTGCTAATTGACTTCTTTGAACTTCCAGAGGATGTTCCTCACCCTGTACGCTATCATGTCAACGGGGCAAATTATAATTCTATTGGTCATTGCCATAAGGCATAAGATACTAACAATCTTCTAACAAATTGACGTTTTAAGGTAGCAACCAAGATACTTGCTATTTATAGGTTAATAGTCTCTCCTTACTAAAAGAAATATAACAACTGACTGACTTGTATAGGAGCCCATTTATTGTATTTTTCAAATTACATCTGGTGTCATTTGAAATCTCAATTATAGGGCAATAATAAGCACAAGTAGTCTAAATAGTATAATCTTAAACCAAAATAGTGGTAAAACATTCCACTACGCGCTATCTACTCGTTTTTAAACACGTGTGCGTATTGTAGTTCTTTGTCTAGAGGGTATACCATTTAAACTCTTTGTACTTATGCTGTCCGTATCAGTAGTAATCCAGGTTACAACATTTTAATAAACAATTTCATTACACAGTAAATATAATTCTTGCTAGGGTTGCAACAAATCCGTGAAAATCAGAGGTCGGCAATGCGTAAAGAACTTTATTTAAGAAATTTCACAACACGTAAGTACTTTTTATTGGAAAGAGAAATAGAAACAAGTAGCAAGTGCACTCATGAGTGGCACAGATTTGTTTCAAGTCTACTTCTTGTTAACATATTTCATAGAATTAATTCGCATAACACAATTAGAAAGAATCTTTCTAGAACAATTTGTTACATTTTTGTTATCAAAAAAATCTTCAACTTCTTTATTTATCTACTAACATGTTTTTTAAGTAATCTTTGTGATTAAATCAAGCTATTTTTACAAAAATCCTATGTTAATAATAAATGATTTAGAAACTAGATTATAGTATGTTTTATTCCTGAGAACCATAGAATATGGTAAAGTTACTCTCAATAGCACAGCGACTTGAAAAATAACTTGCAATTAATTAAACATACTTATAGTTATAATTCAACAAAGGTATACCGGTTAGTACAAATTATGCAACACATTCAACAATATTATCCCTTGAATAAGAAATAATTAACTATAACAACAACAATAATACCCCAACAGTATATTAAACTTAATAACTATCTGCTTCCATATGCATGGCTGAATACCTTTACAAAAACTTTTTACTCGTATAGGAATTAAATGATTGCTAGTATCATTATACAATTATTAAGTATACCAAAGAAACTTTTTGGTATAATTTGAAACAATCCTAGGAATCTCAGAGGTTAGTCTAAGTCTTATTGCTAAATAAGCAATTAGTCGAAATAATATAACATAAGCAATTAAGCCTAAGATATGTAAAGTATAGGATGAATTTGCCATTCCTGCATCTCTTAACAAACGTTTTGGATCTTGATAATAACAAAAAATTTCATCCGTACACTCGAGTGGGTGTCTGTTGCCAAATATAGATTGACCAACCGCTACTAATGCCACGCGCATGTAACTTGTGTATGTAACAATCTTCATAACAGGTCCAATAAACTGACCATAACCCATACCATATATACAGAACATTATTATTGGAGCACCTATAGCTGGCGCTACTATAGATCCATTCTGAAAAGTAAAAGGAACTACTGACACAAAGATAAATTATAAAAACATTTCTCTTACTGTTATATTGCAAACGGATCCTATTGCTGTACCCAAACCTTCAGATGCTATACCAACAAGAATGCTTGCCAAAGAAAACAATATAAAGCGATCCAGTTCCATTGGCTGATCGGTTATAAAATACGTAATGATAATAAATGCCATCCCTAGAACTAACTGAAAAATAAGTTAGTTAAACAAAACTTTAAATTTGTTGATTTATACCATAAGTGGTAAACTTCTTAATGACAGTGCTAGAAAATATGGTTTCAATCCATACCACCGGTTAAAGTATTCCCTCTTTAGCAACCGTACTTCGAAAGGAACTAAACAAAAGATTCTTTAGATGTAACTGATTCTTTTCTAAAAGCGACATTTTACTTACATAGAAGAACAGGAGACATTAAATATGTGTAAACAAAAAATATCATAACACTGAAGCAATAATTAAGACTCTGAACCGTAAGACTACCATTATTGCCAACTCCATAGAATAGACCTCCATAAAATACTACACATAATGCGTGATAAAACAGTTGCACCCATATCACTACTGTATTCCTTTTCGTTTGCAACATCATTCTTAAATACAGTACAGAGAACTGCGTCCAAAACGATGTTGGAAAGTCAACGTCCATCTTAGCTTCTCGCCTGCGTGTTGTTTCTTCATAGACAGCGGAAGACTTTCTGGACGAGGAATAATAACTGCTGAGTAATACTTTCGAGTCTCTTCTGTTAACCTTTCCATTTTTAATACTGTCTACTAAACGTGATACTGATTCTGGAACCGTTTGGGCAGTTTCTATAACTACAATGAAATGTTGAGTTAGTCAGTGTAATTCAGGTTTATCTAATGAAATGCAAATTAGATGTAACCGACTGAAAATTGTATTCTTTTAAGAATTTATTTGTTATTGAATTCAATTTCCAAACTTACTATAATCTGGAGGACTATAAGTAACTGGACATCCATATCCCAAGCAGGACATGAAAGGAATGAGATTTGATGTGGATCCATTATAAACGCACATTCCATGTTGCATAAAATACACCTACCAAGAAAATCAATATCAAAGCTAATTTGTTTTTAATATTTCTGAAGCAGAACTTACTTGGTTAAAGCTCTGAAATACGTAAGAAGAAGGTTGATGAATTGTACATATCACTGTTCTTCCTTGTCCTGCTAAAAGTTTGAGAATGTCTATACAATGTTTTACAGATACACTATCTAATCCGCTAGAATGAAACTATCAGCAGCTGTTTTTAAAATTATAATCTCGATTTACAATTAATTTACCTTGTGGGCTCATCTAAAAATATCACAGGAGGATTACTGACCAGTTCTAAAGCTATCGACAATCGTTTTCTTTGCCCTCCTGAAATTCGGTCGGTTCTGGTTTCTCTACAAGTTTCTAAACCTAACAACTTTAATACTTCTGTTACCTGTAAAAGCGAAAATAGGGCAAGCATTTAAAATTTAAACAACGATTTACTCAACGACTATAGTACATGCTAGTCTTTTATTGAATTTCAATTTCGTCAAATTTACTTGTAGTATTTGTAAACAGAGCATTAGACTAAACAAATACCTACTGTTGCAGCTTTCCCTTTTGAACTTATATGATCGCCTAACTTTAATTTAGCTGCGATTATCATTAGCTCCTCGACAGTCAGATATGGTTGCAATAGGTCTTCTTGCATTATATAAGCAGATATTTTGTGAAAGATCTTCATTTGTCTAGGTATTCCGTTGATAGTTATACTTCCCGTAACTCCGTTAGTTCTGCAACAACAGAGATATTTAAATGAATTATAATTCTTAATAAAAGTTAATGTAATTACGTAATAATAAACAAAACAATCTTGCTTGTCATTAAAATAAATGCATAAATGAAAAATGTTTTTTTAAATTAATATTTTTGGTAGTTAATTTATTGCAAGATTTTAGAGCTAAAGGTTATACTAGATTTTAAGAATTGTTAGTACTTTCACTAGAGGAATCTGAAAATAAATATGTAGATATTTCTTCCAAACTTTTGAGCTTACATGTCTCAGTTTCAAAATTATATTCAACACCATATAAATCGATCAGACCATCTTTGTTAAATTTCAATTG
>VTPC01004894.1:0-27930 GCA_011009095.1 Ignelater luminosus
CAAACAATAAACAAATTTTGAGTTTTATTGACTAGCATTTTAAAACTTTGCATCTAGTAAACTGTTTCAAATTTTCAAATTCGTAAGATATGTAACAATTTGAAATAAGGTTATATTTAATATAATTTGATTTACTCACTATCAAATTTGCATTTTAAATGTAAGTAAGACTTATCTGTTCTTGTTCTATAAGCTATTAAATGTCGAGAAAACATAAAATTAGCAATCTGTCAAAATGAACTTAGTGCAATACTGCCAAACACAAAAAACGTTTTGTACACCATCCATTTCATATTTTAGTTTGTTAATTACGGATTATGATTTGTAAAATAAACTACTGTCGGCTTACTTTTATAAATTTCACATTAGTTATTACTATTATGTGACAAATTAGCAGAAATAAAGCTTAATTTCACATTAGTTCAAATAAATATCTCAAAGTAAATACGTTGGAACTTATTTGTGGCGAACTGTCCCTGCGGTGACTGACTCGCGGCGAAACGGGGTCTGCGGCAAACGTCTCCGCGGCGAAAGGTCCCGGTCCGGGGTTTATTAGGATATTTTACATTGTTATGATTTGTTAGGATAATCTACGTTTTATAATTCCATAAGGTAGATACATTCATTACTTATAAGAAATTGTCAGAACCACCAGCCAACGTGTTTGGGAAATTTACAAGTTCAGCCGTCCTGTAGGCACCGCAAACAATTATGTTGTATCTATTCGACAATGAATTCTTTCAAAGCTTTTAAAACCCTAACTAATCGGAGTTCTACAAAATCCTACATTCCGGAAAGGCGGCGTGCTAGGGTTCACAAGAGGCCTTTATAAAACCGTTTTGCCAACACTTTCGGCTAAAGTAAAATCCAAGGGTTAACGTTCCACCAAGGCGCCCACCGGTCATGACCCCCTGAAAGTATTGAAAACCAATAGTAAAGAATTCCTCGCCAAATCATTTTCATTACATTGTTCCGCCCCTACGAGGTTACCTTTTGGAACGCAGGAAAAAATTAAAGGAGTCAGGCAGAGGCAACGGTTCCTTCAAGACCTTCGGGTTGTTTTACGTGGTACGGTCTTTTACTTTTCAACGGGTGAGTTCTCGTGTCTCGGTCAACCCTACGGTACCAATAAATCTATGAAATTATAGCAACTGGGCAATTATTGATTCTTGTAAAATTGCAGAGTCAGCGCTAGGGTATTTGTAGAAGAAGCAATTTTGAGAAATGCTGCGGCTCGAGTCTCGTTTAATAATGCGTAGACTGTACAGAAATATTTTGATAACTAAAACTCTATCATTTACATTGTCAGAAACCGTATTTTTTTTGTTAAGCAGCCTATCTGAACCGTTTCCACTCTAAGGTTCTATAAATAAGAAGCATTGTTTTTCTAATAAGGCCATCTTTAAATAACTGATATCTAAAGAAGACAATGCATCCAGCACATCGAGAATCGGGATGCTACTTGTTTTTGGTGATTCTAGAGGTCAATGAAACAATATTGCGTAGTTTTAGAGTTACGAATTTTTGTACCGTTAACGCATCCACCAACCAGTCTGCGTGGCGTCACAGATTAAATAAAAGTCAGATATTTTACTCCCTATACCATCAATGTTCCCATTTTTGTCTCTGCACATTTACATTTGCAGCTCTGAGAATTTATGAAAAGTGCATACCAAACTGTGTTGCTTGCCCAGTACATGTCAAAATCGCAAGCCCTGGTAGTTGCTTGGGAAGAGAAAGCAATAGAACCCACAAATCTGTCGAAGTGAAACATCTGTGGTGGCGCGGTGAGCGGGATTGTACAATTGGTACAATGGTATATCGGATGGCCCAAAAGTCTGAAAACGGTTAAATATCTCAGGAAATACACTTCAGATTAGAAAGTTACGAAATACGTGTTATTTTATTTTTAAAGATCTATTTAAACGTAGCACATGAAAATTACCCCCACCCACACAATTTTGAAAATTTAATTGGGAACCCCCATTTTTTTGTATTTTTTATTCTCTATAGAAAATTGTTTATGGACATGAAAAACGATCCTTACACGGGGTTGGGAGAAATAAAAAATGTTTTTCTTTTCATGTTTGAATAAGGACCCGATTCGGAATTCAAAAAACTTATCAGAAACAGCACAAGGAACTGTAGACTTTTTGACCAGTGAAAACATCACATTAATGACTCATTGCCCATATCTACCTGATTTATCGCCCAATGACTTCTTCTTGTTTCCAAAAATTAAAAATAAAATGCGTAGCGAGCGTTTTTCATCGCCTGAAGAGGCGGTATCTCGTTCAGAGTGGAGAAAATGTTTCAAAGATTGGTTTCATCGAATGCAAAAGTATTTTGAGAAGCAATAAAGCAATTTAGTACATAATGTAATGTGTGTTTTGTTTTACTTTTTCCGTCGATTTTAGCAGTACCCCTCGTATTTTAAACAATGGAGATAAACAACCGTCCTTTTGTTGTTTTAAATGGTTCGGATCTTATTTCAATTTTTACCACACTTATTTTGTGTTCATATGTTTTTTGTATAGTAGCTACATATTTTGCATTAATGCTGCTCATTTTCTAGATTTTAAAGACATTTGGTCTTGGCATCATAAGCTTTTTCTAGATCAATAAATATTATGAGCTTTCCTTTTTTCTATTAATTGTCACAAACAGAATGTTTTAGGTATCTATACAAGAACATCTTGCTGTAAACCTGCTTTGTTCTCCACTTATTATTTGTAATCTCTTGCTCTAATTCTATTTTTTAATTTCTGTTCATATAGCCTTCTCACTGTAACTATGACATGATGCCCCAATAATTGTTGCAATTGTTTTGTGTTCCTTTCTTATGAATTGAGCTACTGCATGCCAAGTTTCATAGTTTTGGAAAATCTTTTTTTTTATCAAGCATGTATTAAATATCTTTACTGTTATTTCCACAACACTATCAGGAACATGCTTAATGAGTTCAGCAGGGTACAGGGATGACTCCAGGACCAGATGACTTGCTATTCTTAACTTTCCTTAAAGACGTTTGTATTTCTTCCGTACTGAGTTCTGGGACATTACCATTCTCTCTCCATTTATTTCATTTTTGGTACACTTTATATTAGGGCTAAAAACAATTCATTAAAGTCAGGCCTATCACTACATGTAATTGATAGCAGATCATAGCAGGATACATGTATATTTACTCTCCCAGAGTACAGCCGGACCCTGTTACTGCTTCTATTTTTAATTCTAACAGGAAATATCGACATATTGTGAAAATTATTAATTGACATGTAACTGTTTTTTACACATTATCCAGCTCTGGCTTCTTGCTCTATATTTTATACTACCTATCTTATATTCAGAAAATGCAATTTTCAAAAAATAGATTTTATTTTTACATAAATTAGTATTTGATTGATATATTACATAATAGCGCTATATTAAGTATTTAAAGTACTTACATCTTTTACTCATTTGCATATTATCATTACACTTAGGACATTTCAAGATGGAAAGAGTCATTTACCATACGAGACAAAGAAAAATGCATTTTTAAAAGTAATTATATATTATTAGTAGAATTGGCATGATTAAAATAAAATGTTTAAAGTAAAACAAAATAAGAAATTTATTAATTTTAAATAAATGATAACTTCATTGATTTTAACATCGTTTTAAAGCATAAAATGTGAATATGCACAAATCATTCATGCTTTTTATGATTAAAACTTGATAGTCTATCTATGTCCTAAGTTTAATTATAATATAGTGTGTATACAGCGTCTCGATAAAGAAAAATGCACTTCTCTTATATGTGATTTTAAATATTTTATAAATTCATGATCAATAAGAACATTACCATTATGGTTATCTAGAATAAAGAGATGACACATACGTTTTGAATCACTACATAAGTATGTGTTCTATCTTTATTGAGACACACTATACTGGACGTAAAAATGGTGCAGGAGA
Source organism: Ignelater luminosus (assembly GCA_011009095.1). Classification (NCBI taxonomy): domain Eukaryota; kingdom Metazoa; phylum Arthropoda; class Insecta; order Coleoptera; family Elateridae; genus Ignelater; species Ignelater luminosus. Next base: position 3,961 of record VTPC01004894.1, read on the forward strand.
CATAATTATTTCTACAGGGAGAATTAAAAAATTGCAAAAAATATTTGTTCTCTTAATTAGTATAGTTTTTTTATAGCTTGATTTATAACAATTAAAAAGAATTTAAATACTGTGCTTTTTAATACTCCACAACTTTTTCCTTACGATCTTACTGTAAAATAATCAAGAAGGCAAACAAATATTCACAATTTGTTAATTCATCGTGTAATAAAACCATTTCTATGTCTGGTATACTACATAAGATCTAAACTACTCCAAAATGTACAACTTTTATTTTAGACTGTGAAGGACTTTCTTCACGCTCTGCACGATTAGCTGGTGTAAAGTCTTTTAAGTAATCTTCATTAGGATGACATAAAGGTAAACTATCGGCTAATTCTTTCTGTGGATCTGCTATATGTGGTGGTGGTGGAGGCCTTACTGTTCTCTTAACTTCAGGAACAATAAAGGCAGTTACTGTGTCAGAGAATTTTACTTTTGCCTGCTGCTTCTTTCCTCCATTTGTATTTGTTGATTGAAGTGATATACAAGATGTTGAAAGAGAATTTTGGGAAAGAGGTATACTTACAGGGTTTGAACTTACAGGATTTGATAAAGATGCAGAACATAAATTAGTTGAATTTATCGTGGGTAATGCGCATGCTGTTTCTGAATTGAATGATACATCGAGTGAATCATTATTCCAATTGTAACTATTACTAAATGTTGTTGAAGGCTGACGGCCCATATAACTTACTAAAGGAGGAGAAATGAAATTGTTAAATGACGTATTTGAAGATGGCGCTGTAGATGGAGCTCCAAATTGTAATGAATAATTTTTATTAACTAATCGTGGCATAATAGGAATGAGTGGAGCTACAGGTAAAGGTGGTGGTTCTGAAGTTAAATTAACAAAATTACTAGAATTATTTGGTAAATTCTGAGAAGTTGATAAACTTTTATAAATATTAGGTCTAGGTGGTAAAACTGCTTTAGGTAATTCTATACTGCTTATTGATGCAAGGCTATTTTTGTAATTTTCTACAGGATGGTATGTTTTTGGATCAATATCATTAAAATTAGTAGTTAAGAAATTATCATTATAGGCATTTGGTGTAGAGGAAACAAAATCAGATGATGTAAACTTGGTTTGATTCTCTCGATGATTATTGTCACTGCTACTATTTCCAGTGCAGGAGTCAGAACAATAAGAGCAGAGTGAATGTGAACAGCAGGAAGCTGAAACAAAAATGATATTCATTGTTTAGTCTAGTGACTTGTTACAATAGTGAATACATGTAAAATGTAAATTTTTATTGTAGACACACTACATCGTTACATACCTTCACTTGAGCATCTACTTAACAATGCAGAAGCTTGTGCACGTGCTGCTGCTGCCATTTCTTTTTCACCTATAACAACAGCACAATAGTAGAGATCCATGAACAAATCATGATGACCTATATCAACAGCTAACAGAAATGCTGTTTCAAACATTTTATGACGAACTAATTGGTGAAAGAAACGCCTTGTTAATGCTTGAACCTAAAAATGGTATTAATTAATTACACAATAACTTGTGACAATTAAAATAATTACTTGAGATCCATATCTGTGTTTAATATTTGTACTCAATGGTACAGGAGAATTATGAAAGCTACGTAGAGTATTTTGTACATCCTGAGCATTCTCTTCAGTTAATGGAAACTTCAATAAATATGCAATTATTCTTTGTAAAGCACTAAAACATTGATCGTTCCATTCCCAGCTAAGTAACAATGCAATAGCTTTCTTGGTCTTTCCCATTTTCAAATACTGTTGAATTAATGATGCAAAGCTAAGTGATGCTTCTAAATGAGTTACTAACACCAATGGGCCATGATCCAATATTACCATCAAATTCTTTGGTCCCCACATTATTGATGATACATTTATTTGTGTATTAAAGTAGCTTGATAAATCTAATAATCCTACAGAAGTACTATCTTCTCCAAGAAGTCTAGTATTGATTCGATTTAAAGCTGTATCAAAATATTGCAACTGTCCCTTTTCATTAGAAATTGCTGCTACCGCACCACAATTGTGCCATACTGCAAATGTAGGTATTATGGAAGTTTTGACAATGTGTGTTGATCCTCTGCTTCTATCTAATAATGCAATTGATCCATCTATACAACCTAATATTAAACGATTTTCATTGTTGCTTAAGGCACAACAACTAACTTGAGTTTGTAAAGGCACTGAAGTAACTGCTATTCTGTTTAAACTATTTCCTGTCAGTTCCAGCGTATTAACTTCCACACAAACAGCACCTAAAAGACAATGTAATTGAAGTACTGAATTTTCTAAACTAACAAAGCATGAATACCTCTTACTGATACTTTCTGTTCAATTACAATTAAAATCTTATGTTGTATTTTGCTAATAATTACATCAACAGGTTCTCCTTCAGTTGTTTTATAAGCTTGTAATTCTGGACCTCTTACTCCAATCCAATATAGAATCAAATTTGCCTTTTGATGATCTTTGGTAAATGGACTCCAAGGTTGGGGATGTTCAACATTTACTCGACCCCAAACACAGAGCAATTCTCCATGTAAGGTTAATCTTTTTTTTTGAACTACCTTCAATTATCCAACCATCCTTCCATATACCTCCTTGACATATTATATTTCCATCTGTACATACACACGCTACTTGCTGACCAAATATCGCACCTAAAAATAGAAATTAAAATAAAATAGACAAAACTTGCTATATCTTAATCCTTACCATCGCAAATGAGTTCTGTCTGTAATTTCGTTACTAATGTTTTGTCAAATGAGATACTTGTAATAATGCAATTAGCATTCAAAGAAATATTCACTAGAAGGCCTTTAGATAAAAGTAGTTGCAGTTTATTAATTTCCCATGAACTACAAACAACTTTATTTTGAAAAAGATGTTCCTAAAATGATAAAGAATACTTTTTTATTATTATTGTTTTCAAGGTTAAGTGGAAGAGCAGCGTAATAGCTGAACTCGGCCTTGTGCTTAGATTAGTGTAATCATTATTAATTTAATAGAGAATTCTATTATTATTATTATTATTATTATTATATTTGTTAAAAAGATAGAAAAGATTATATAGGGATTTATAAAAAATGAGTTTTCTTAATTCGCAGATTATTTTAATTTATCAAGTTCAAAGAAACTTAGAAACAATCAATTAAAGAAAGTATTCTTATTGAAAAGAATACAAACCTCAAGTTCTTTTAGTTTATCTTTTACTTTAAGTAAAGTTTTATGACCAATATTCCATATTATACCACGTCGTTCACAGTAAGACCTTTTACTGTTGAATATTATGTTATCATTGAATTCTTTCTTATTGGAGTACCTGCAAAAATTATATCATCTTTTGTATTTTGGCTGCATGCATTACATTCTAAGATAATATAAAACAGAAGTGGAAAAAGTGTCTATAATTTTTTCTCTTGTTGAAAGAAGCCAATCTCAAGTCATCCAAAATAAACTTACATAAAAGCTCCAAAATTAGTGTTCTTGACTGCCACATCTTCTCGAGTTGTCCAGAAATGAATCTCGCTTAATAAATTCATCTCATCTGTAAAATAATAAAAATATCATTAATACACATCAAGAACTAGTAAATACACTGTATAAAATGATTACCACCATTCTATAACACTTCAGGTTTATTAAAAAATTTTCTTTGAGAGCTTGCTTTATGAAAAGTGATGACATTCTAAGGCATATTTTCAAGAATGTTTTGTTGCAACAAAGTAACACTTGAAGCCATCATAGTTAGCAAGACTTTGAACTCCAATTATATCGATGCATATTTCCATTATATTACAAAATCTGAAACAGAATTAAAATTAAGTTACTAGGTTTTACTTAAACTATGCTACCAATAGGTGTTGAAAACTGACTGCTCCAATTAATTTAATTGCAACCTGTAAAAAATGGCGTGCCTCAGGGTTTTGCCCTGGGGCCACTACTTTTGACAAAGTAATTGTTTAAGAAGGGAGTAAATAAATATAGAGATGTCCATAGAAACAATGTACATATTGCAATAAGATAACAACTTTTAGTATGAAGCATTTGAAGATTACAATCGTTTTATAATTTCCACAACCTACTCACAAAGAGATAGAAAATCTGTTTTATTCACATATGAGTTTCACCATTGGGATATTCAATAATAATCTAAATAGATATTCAGTTTAACTTGATGTTTTTTAGATAACCTCAAAAACTTTTCATTTTTCGGCCATAACTTCCTTATAATAAGGAATTTCTAGAATTGGCAAAGGCTTCTTAATATACTTCTTTATCTCTAATATTTCAGGGCTATCTAAATTTCCATACATTTTAACTTTCTATAATCATCGCCCGGTTTATTTTTTATCAACTGAAGTCAATCTGTTAATGAAAATACTAAAAGTCAAGTTTTTGAATAGTGTACTATAAAGCAAAGTATGTTCTATTGTTTGGTTGCCCATTAAATTACAAATGAATAATTTTGATCAATGATGATGATACGTGATTATTGGAACTTATTAGATAAATTTTCATAAGTTTTTTAAGCATTAATGATTATGAACTATCTATTCCATAATAGTTTCTGTAATGTGTGCGCTAACACCATTGAAGAAAATAATGAAAGCTTTTTAATCGGTTAGTAGTTGTCATTTAGAAACAGTCTTCGCTTCGCTTCTCTTTTCATTAGTAAAAAACTTTAGTCAACCAAAAAAATGCAGACTATCATTGTTCAGTAATAGAAAATAGGATGTGGGCGTATAACTATCTAGATTGTAGCACTACCATTTATTACTTGAATTAAAAGAATATCAAATTTCATTTTTATTGATGAATTTGTCTTAAAAAGTTAAATTAGACAGCGTACATGGAAAATGGGACAAGCTGTATATCTGGGAAATTTGGTATCTGTCTCGAATTAATGACATTCCTATTGTAAACCTAAAGAATAAATACTTTTTAAATGAACCCTGTACTCTATGTATCTCCTGTAAAACCACCACCTCAGTGATGTCAGATTTAGAGAATTGTACTTAATTCTAGGGTTGTTTCTAAAGAAATCCTTTCGGAAGTTTTGTAAGACGTTACTTTTATACCATTAAAAAAGTTCCCATAAGCACAGTTTTAAGTGCATTATAGGAATTCTGTTAAAAATTAGTATCAGTCACTACCAGTCCCATTCTTTGTCTGTGAGTCCCATAGCCATTAAACACTATGATAATAGAGATTATTTGTTTTACCAAATTAGTTAATGTATGTAACTGATGAACATTATTTACTAGTAAAATGCATTTTCAAAGAATTCAAAAACTCAAAAATGCCAAAGGTATTTTCATTGTTGCCACTTGGCAACACTGCGCCATGCTAAAACAATAAGAACAAATGAGAATCATGAGAATATTGCAAGTTAGTTACGTATGAACTACTATTTATTGTTATTCCACATATATTTTTATTAATTTCTTTATCTTCTACACATAGTATCATTATCACTCATGTATCATGCTTTGCTTTGCTAGAAATGGTGCAAGAAAAATTAATATTATTATTGATACAGAATTTATTAGTAATTGTATTGTAATTTTGATGCTAATACAGATAGTGAAATACGTACCTTTTGTAAAAATACATTAATTCAGTTGTCTTAAAATCCTACAACTGAATGATTTTAAACACTGTAACACTATTAAGTAGTAATTCAATAATATTCACATTAAGTTTATTTTGTTTTCAAACTAAAAGTATACAGGTGATACGGAGCATTGACCAGCAGGTATCCCACAATTTATTTACCTGTTCTCTAATGTATAGTCCGCTCTTTTCTAATGCGCTTAATTAACATGAAGCAATAAAGAACAGTATTATTATTATAAATTATAACTTTCTATGGGTTTTTTTTATTGAGTTTTAGATTTTATATAAAGAATTACATATTTGAAATTGAAACTTGAAAATACTTACGAAGTATTTATTTTGTAAACCAAATAACTTTAAAGAAATATAGACAGTAAGAGTTTTTCCAAACAATTATAGTATTAAAAATAGAGCAAAATGCAGAAAAGTACCATTTTTGATTTATCTACCCAAACCTGCCCAATGTAACCCCTAGCTCGTCCTAGAAGCCTGCGGGTCCTGTGAATACACTTTCCTAACGTGGTACGTATACAAAACTTTCTCTGCAGCTGTCAATTAAAAAAATTAATATCTAAAATAGAAACATTTAAAAAAACTAAATTCGTTGGAAATATCATGTTGCCCCAGCTTTGCTGTTTCGTTCTTGATAAAATTAGCCAGGAAAGAATTTCCCTGCCCAAACGGGTAAAGTGACGCTTCCCTGATGTTTTTGAGTCAGAAATATTGTCCACTATAGTGGGATAGTTGCAGAAAATAATAGTTTACGTAACTAGTTGAAAAAGTGACGAGCAGACGAGCCGAAGGCGAGTCTTAGAAGCTTGCAAGTCCAGTCAAGACACTTTACTGGTATGTTACACACAATATTTTTTGTAACACCGGTTTTTTTTAATGCCGTAAGTACATATAGGGTTGTGTCTGGTACAGATATTGTACATATAGGTATACCAAATTCAATGTTAATTTTTTACTTATGATTTTATTATCTTCCCAGTTGATTTTACGACAAATATGTAAAACTGTCCAGGATGGAACTAAATATATTTATAATTGAGATTTTCTAATAGTTAGTTTATTTATGTATTCTTAATAAAAATAAGTAATTGTTAAATTTCTTTGAAAAGGAATAAATGTTTTCTTGAACGTTGTACTTAGTTTTTTCGAGTCAGTACTAGTTTTCACAGGAAAATGAGTAAAGAAAAGCCTACTATCAAATACGGTGTTAGAAAAAATATATAGACAGCATAAACAGTAAAAGTCCCTATCTTGTCGTTTCCTCCAAAAAAAGGGGGTCCGCCTTAAAACTCTAGATCACCCTAGGAGGGGTCCCTCAGCTGACACGAAGGGGTATCCCCTCGAAGCCATGAAGCTCTAAACCGACACAGGTGAGTTACGCAGTCCGGCCTCGGCAGCAAAGCGAGGCAGTCGATCTGGTCTCCAAGAACGAGTGTAGTGCATAGGTGCCGAATAGTACGGGAACACCCAACAGTGTGCGGTAGTTGGGAGGCTACCGCCATCCACAACCCTCTAGAGTCTGTGTATTGGGGGGGCACAAGCCTAGTTCAACATCCACCACCAACGGGGCGACTTGAGGTCGTACTACTGCTCCAACCCGCTCGACCGTCGGTCATCAAGAATTGGGGTGCTTGAGGGCCGCGACCGTCATTAAACCTAAACCCACGGTGCAGTAGATGGATCAACGGCCGCTCCACCACCGACCAGGAGCTTGCCTCTTCCGAGCAGCCCCGGATAGCTACCAGGGCCGCGATTAACCAATTCCTTTTCCCACCCAAGTCCTTGAGCTTGAGGCTCCTCAAAGCACCAAATCCACCGTTCCAGGAAATTCGCCGCCCGTCCGCTACAACGTTCTCCCGCACTACCACCCGCCATTCCTCCCCCCATCTTAATTCCTCTCTTCCCCCCCTTCGCGGCGTGAACCGCGGGGGGTGTGATTCTGAAAGCAACCGTTTTTTGACCACCAATTCCAAATTCCTCCACCTAAATTAATCCCATATTATCATACCATATCCTTGCTTCCACTTTGGCACGGGGCACGTAACATCAGCAACGAGTAGGCGTCAACCACCACCAAGGGGCGTACACCAACGAAAAGGCGCCAAACCAACACCACCAACCAACATCGGAAGCCGGCCGCCAGTAACCAATAACATCTAGACGAGCCATTTAGTAAGTGTTCCATCCAGCTATCACCACTCCAGCCATAGAGGAATTAAATTTCCTAAATGGCAGCCACCTGCGGTGGCAACTGCGTTGATCGACGTCGACGGTGAGTTCCCTGGAGTTTCAAATCGACACGACAGAATCCCCTTGGAGACCTAAACCGACACGGGGGAAGTCCTCCTTGGAGCTCTAAGCCGACCCAAAGGTAGAATGGCAAACGGTCCCTATTTATTAACGATTTTAACAAAATAGCCGCTACGTATCGCCGAGTGCATAAAAGTTTGCTATTTTTTGCGACAAATCGCTACGATCAGCAATACGGGTTGGTAAATTTTGAAAACTGATGTTTAGGTATGCACGTTTATTGATTCGCTCCAAGTGCTCGGATCGTCTTTTGTTCTTGCAATCCAGATACTTACTTTCGTAGTAACTTTTACTTTTTAGTCCGAAAACGGAAAGATTAAATACTTTATACCTACTTTAACTAACTTTACAATTAGATTAGGTAATACACGATCATAACATTTAAATTACAACTAAAGAAAAGCGGAAGGTGCTAGTCAATTCCCTCGGAATGTACGTATCTGTCGCTGACTATACAGACATATAAAAAAGAGTCATATCACTCATGACTAGGATTGAAGGCAAATGCCGGAACAGCATCGCACTAGTCCACGGCACACAATCCACAACTAGACACCCACACCACTACTATAACACATACACACTCTCACACTCCTCACCACACAACTCCAACACCGTTCTGAAAAGAACCGTCGCGTCGAACTCCTCGTCGTCTCTGTGTGACGGCTCGCGGGCCGTCCTTGGGTACACCATCCAACCTGGGTCATCGACACCATCACCTGCGGGAATCATGGAGAGCCTGCTTCCGGCCTGCACCACCTTCGCCACCAGACCATCCACCGTGGACTGCGGGCGTGCGGACTGCTTGGCGCCCGACATATTGGCGTGCACGACAGGAGTTACCCACCATTTTTCCAACTCACCAGCCATAGAGAGATTAAGTTCTCTAAATGGCAGCCACCTACGGTGGCATTTATTCATTGATCCTCCTCATGACTAGAGATGTAATTTTTCCAAATGCAACCTATACTCCATCTTTCACGTTACGAAGTTATCGACTTTTGAAGTTGTATACTGAGATGTTAACTTTCGAATGCATCATCGTTGTTTATCAGAATATCAAGATTTTTTTATTATAGAAAGTTGCAGAAAATTGCTTACCGGGTTTTTTAAACGACTAAAACTACAGAGTGTACTCTGCAGCCGAGATATATTATGTTTGAAGAAAAAGAAATAGAAACTCGCGATTTGACGTGTCTTGGTGTCCCTGAGATAGAGTACACTCTGTATAATCAGAAACAGTTTCAACAAAGACATGCAGAATTTCCTTCTAATATAGATTTCTCGATGTTTTGATAAATCACCACAATACAACACCAGGACAGCATATACTCAAAAACCAGTATTGGATGGTTACCTTAGTCTAGTTATTATTAATCTACAGTGTCAATTTGTCGGTGTTATTTATTTACACTTTGTGTGCTCTATTAAATTATAATAACAGATACAGGGTGTTGTGTTACAAAGAACTATAGAAAAATTGCAGAGTTTACATCCTAACAGCGATGCAAATACAAGTTTTCTAGGTAGTCTAAAGGAACAGGAACCTCAACGGCAGTGATTTGTTTGGCCTCAAAGAAACTAACACAGTTCAGTATGACAGTGCCTTTTTTACATATGGATTGAATAGTCTTTTGTGATGTTTTTACTTTGAAATCTCCAATACGCTTTAACACCTTGGAAATATCAATATATTATCTAACAATAAATTTGATAAATGAAAGCATTATTATAAGTAGTTATTAAATTACTGTTTACCATTTGCAGGTAAAGTTAGTTATTTAGGTCGCAGTCTCCAGTGACGTCCATCGACCATAATAATTAGCCCACTAGCAATTTAGTACGTGCTAGTCTCACTGTCGTTTTCGTTGTCCATCAGTCACCACCAAGCAGCGTGTATCAGTTCATAATTTCCAACCTGCCGGAAATTTTGGCGGTTGCTCGACGGTGATGGTTGGCTTAGCGTACGCGCAGATTACCACAGCTCGCCCTACTTTGTTTATTTCTCTTTTTTCCTTGTTTTATACTTGCTCGTTTGCTTGCACAGTTATAGCACGTGGGTTTTTATAGGTTATAAGTCTGTGATTTTTTTTTATTGTAAATAATTTTAAAAATGTCGAATGACGCAGCATGGTTGCCAGCTGAAATTGATTTATTAATCAGTTTAGTACGAGAAAGGCGCGAATTGTACGACCAGTGCTGGAAGTTTTAGAAATTTAGTTTACATAATAAATTACACTAAATTAAATACATGATTAAAATGTATCTTTTATTTGTAATTACAGTAATTTTAAATCTTATTCTATGCGTTATCATTTGATTTTATCCTTGCATCCTGCCATTCTACTGCACCTACTCCAGAAAAATAAATATTTTAAAAGTTAATCAAGTTACTGATTTCTACAAGTAAAGTCACAGAAAAGCAAGGTTAGGTTAATGTAAACAACACCAAAATGTCAGATCATAAATCTTAAAAAAGGAGGTGGGAAATTTGAAATTTTGCTTTATATACCGCTGTATGCAGTGAGGGTGAACTACAATATTTTAGTCGATTGTGTTATTGATGGTAGTGTTTGCAGGGAGACTGCAACCTTAAACCCATGTCACGACTATCAGTCAGTTTGATCAAACTTGACTATCACTCTGAAACAATGACGTCAACCTTTAGTTTGGTCAAATTTTCTAAGTTTTAGAGGTATTTCTAAATCCATCAGTCTGTTTGATATGATGGCTTACGTGATTAGCTAAATTTGAAAATAGTAAAACAGGCGCAAAGCCAAGAAGGTTATAGCAGCTTATTCGTGTTTGTTTTACTTTTCGTTTATTTTCATTCTGCTTCAATGCTAATCCTAATGTTTAAACAGCTATTACCGCTTTTTTGGTTCATTTTTACATAATATCAACTCACCTGGTGCTTGTATACGCAGATATTAAAATAAAAAGTAATAACTAATTATTATTTTAAAAATTATTTACAGTAAAAATAAAATTATTACAGTTTTTTGTGGTCAGCAGCAGGCAGTAGTGAATAAGAAATAAGAAAGCAACAAAATGTAAAACAAATAATAAATTAATTTAATATTCTATAACTTCATAAAATTTAAAAAACACGCAGTATTTTTGTAAATACCAACGCAAATACGGCTCCCTAACCTCATAGTTTGACCAAACTATTTTATTTATAGTGTGACCACCCAGTTTGATACAAACTTGAGTTTGTCAGTTTTGACGTCATCATTCTAGAATGATAGTCAAGTTTGATCAAATTATTTGATAATGTGACCAGGGCTTTATACTCTCCAGGCAGCACGTGATGCCCAAGCTCTATTTGGCATTTAGGACTCTACTCTAACCTTGAGTACCTGCATCAATCTCAGGGTCATTCAATACATACACAACATAACCTTATTATTCTGTGGTTTTTAAATGATAAACTTGTAAACTGTGATAAAACATTAATCTGTATATTTTTAAATTGTAATTTATAGATAAAAGTTCAATGAATAGTTACTTGCTTTTACATAATAGTATTAAACGTAGAAATTACTTTAAAATATTTCAGTTTGCTAGGTGTTTATCTAAAATAATGAGTTCTGAAACATGTAAAATAGCTGTATGTCAGTTTACAGCAACAAATGTTAAAGCTGACAATTTCAAGATTGTTCAACAATTGGTTTCTGAAGCATCTCAGAAGAATGTACAGGTTCGCTACCACAAGGAGTCTCAATAAGTCTCGAGATAATTAAGATGAATGTTTATTTACAGATGGTGTTTTTGCCAGAAGCCTGTGATTATATGGCACGTAATAAAGATGAAATTAAAAACTTAGCTGAAACTTTTAGTGGTGATTTAATGACAAAATATAGAGAGTTAGCACAAAAATATAATGTTTGGTTGTCCATTGGTGGATTCCATGAAGTAGTGGAAACAAAAGATGGACAGGTATTTGTATTTCTAATTGGAATTTGAATAGTCAGACTTGAGTGTCTATTCATTTAAATTCAATATTATTATTTATAAAAATTGCAATTAAACAATTAGTACCAGCCATAAACTCATTTGTTTCATCAAATTAAAAAAAAGATTATGTTGTAAGAAACAAAAGAACTATAAATTTCAACTGTTTCAAATTACATAGGTGTAAATCCCACAATCAATTAATTTCTATTGTTTTTTTTAATAAACATATTTTAAAACATCTTTTAATTTAACAGATTATTCATAATACAGCCCATTGTAGTTAAATGTTAATCTTTTCATGAATCAGTTCTCTTTATTTTAATCAAATCTAGTCGGAATAGGAACAACCTTGATTCCTTTCAAATCTAAGTAAATATCTCAGATAAGATCAAAAGATATCCATATGCCTAACAATATTGAGAAGAAAAAATCAGCTGAAGCCAATTTAAGCTCTTAATGTCATTCTCCTTTTCAAAAATTACTGTAATTTTTATGTTCTAGAAATTATATAATTCTCATGTATTATTGGACCAACAAGGAGAAATTAAAGCAGTATATAGAAAGATGCATTTATTTGATGTTAGTTTACCTGAAAAAAATATCAATTTAAAAGAATCAAGTTACGTCTTACCTGGCCCTGAAGTAGTTCCTCCTGTGGATTCACCTATTGGTCCTCTTGGACTTGGAGTAGTATCCTTTTTATACATAACAATATTTATGTAGTTTCTTTTTCTTTTAACACATTCCTTAATATATCTAACAGTGTTACGATATAAGATTTCCTGAATTTAGTATAATATTGAGGAAAATGGGTGCTAGTATATTGACATTCCCTTCAGCCTTTACAAATACTACAGGTCAAGCTCATTGGGAAATTCTTTTACGAGCAAGAGCTATTGAAAATCAATGTTACGTCATAGCTGCTGCTCAATATGGATGTCATAATACTTCTAGAACTTCATTTGGGCATGCAATGGTAAATGAATATTATCTTATTTGGCATTTCTTACAATTACCTCATCTACAGTGAAATAAATATACGGGATCATTTTACTGCTTAATATTTTGAAGTCTTTCATATGAAAAAAGAATTATTTAACATTGCTATTGATAACGTTTTAGGTTGTTGATCCTTGGGGAAAAATTATAGCTGAATGCCCAAAATATATACCAGAGATTCCATCAGATCAAAGCATAGCCATTGCTGACATAGATATGAATCTAATAACACAAATTCGACAAGAAATGCCAGTATTTCAACATCGTAGGAATGACATATATAAATTAATTACAATCAATAATGAGTTGCCTTTACAAAACAATAAGAACCATTATATGTTTGCTGATAAAGAAATTCCAATAGAAACTGTATTTTATTCTACACAATACAGCTATGCGTTCACTAATATTAGATGTGTTGTTCCTGGACGTATCCTTTTTTTAAAAACCGATTTTTTTTATACATTTATACTGATTATCATTATTATTGCTAGGATTTATTACAATCATTTTCCTGACTATTAAATTAGATGTGTTGGTTTCTACAGTTCGTCAAGCAAAGCGTTTAGAAGATCTTACTGCAGAAGAGGTTGCAGATTTCTTTCAGACCGCAATCAAAGCGCAGAAAGCTGTTGAAAGAGCAAACTCCTCAACATCATCTACTATTTGTGTTCAAGATGGTAAAGATGCAGGCCAAACCATATCAGTAAGAAATGTTTCAAATAATATTAATGGAGTTCTTTAAAGCTTTTAAATTCACTAACTCCCAGTTGCATAAAGCATTTTTAAAGTCACTATTAGCTAATTTAATGTGATATTAACTTTAAAATCTAATGATCTGATTGGCGAATTCTAAGATGGCATTAAATTCTACTACTTCTGATTGATTAATGACATTCTTAACTTGACAACACGGTTAAGAACACTTTATGCAATCAGGAATAAATATTATAGTTAAGCAACTAAAGGTAAGTATAGTATAAGTTTAAGATAATAAAATGAGAAACTTTGATGTATTTAATGGTCATTCTATCTTTTTTGCTTGGAATTGTTTTAGTCGTTTGTATGATATGTTCAGCTAGTCCCTGATTTACCAGTTGTTTTTCTGAAAACTTTCCATTTTTTTGTATGAAAGTATCTAAGCAAGAAAAGAAACACATCAATACAATAATAGATGTTGCTGCGTTTGTTCCATCTCACCTAACCTCAAACCACTTTTGGTTAAACTAGAACTCAAACGGGCCTACTTAATCCAAAGTTACAGCACAAAACATCTCATTTTAGTGATAAATATAAATAGCATTATCCAAGTAAATAAATGCATAGCAATTGTTTTAATGCCTACTAGGGATGCAAAAGAGACAAACATTATCATTTCTAATCAAATAATGTAAATTGAATGTATACTACAAATATATTAATTTTAGAGGTTAAGACATCTGACTTGACATTAGAAGAAGCCGGTTTGAGTCCTGTCAACAAATAATGAAATTCTTTTATGCATACTTCTATTTTGATCTAGTTGAGAATGTTACCATCATAAGTACAATAGAGATGTGCACCGCTTTATAGTTTTTATGTATGAATGAAGCTTTATTCATAAGAAACATAACAGAATTGTTTATTGCAGCATGTTCATTGCCACATTCTTCCTAGAAAAGAAGGCGATTTCCAACGTAATGATGATATTTATGTTGAATTGGCAAAACATGATAGAGATAATAATCCACAACCAATAAGAAGCTTAGAAGAAATGTCTAAAGAAGCAGATTTGCTTAGAAAATATTTTTAATACAAATATCTCTTTAGATAAATTTTATTTTGTTATGTATGTACATATGTATATTTGTTAATAAGAGTAATAAAGGTATTTTCCTGACAGAATAATAATTTGTTGTTTGTTAGATTATTGCATTGTATTTGGCTAGATTAAAGCTATTGAATAATAGTATATTATCTAATGAGCATGTAATGGTTATTATTCTAGATAAGGATTAAATTTGTAATCATCTGAGTAGAATAATCCTTTACATACAAGTCAAATATGATAGTTTATCCATGACTATTAAAAAAAAACAAATTCAAAGATGTTGAATAATGGGTTCATTATTATTATGTTGTTACACAGAAATCTGGTACTTCCCTGGTGTAAAGTAGACCCCCAAAATCCTTTTAACCCAATCAGGTCCCACAATGTGTTATTGCAGCTGGACCACATACAGGGTGCCTCTAAATTCAGGTACCAAACTGAGGTGTATTTGGGAAGGAAAATTAATGTACCTGAATCTTTTCAGTTTTTTAATTTTTTTGAATATTAAGAGACCCTAAAAGAGCACACACACACTTTGTCAGTGCATATTTTATGCAAATGCACATATTTTTGAGGATAATACAGTGTGGTCCAATTTCGATGGGATTAAATGGGTAACTTTCTTATTAGCGCAGATAAATAAAAATGGCTTAGGTACTCATGACCTCTTTTTTCATACTTATTCCATTACCGTTGCCAGAAATGAGCTGCCATCTTTTGTTTTTTCCCTACAGAGAAAAAGTGAAACATGACCGATTTTTTCAATTTGCTGTAACTCCTTTATTTTCGAAGCTAGAACAAAATTGTTTTAGCATTGTTGAGGCACTTTTTAACATAGAATTCAATGCTGCCAGTAGTTTTTTTCTATTTTTCAAATGGAAAGTATAGTTGACGACGGATATTTATAAATTTTATTTTTCAAGCATCCCCACAAAAAAGAAATCCAACGGATTTAAGTTGGGTGAACGTGCTGTCCATTTTATGGGGCCCTGCATTCCCATCCAGTTATTATGTGTGTCCAAGATAAGGATGCACAGCATGGGGATCTTGGAAACGGTAAGAGATACATCAGTTAAATGGGATGAAAGTTGGCTATTTACAGGACCTTTTTGTTGGCATTTGCAAAATCTAGATATCGTAGATAGTTTCAGAGATATTTAAAAAAAGGTAGATTTCTCGATTTTCGTTATTATTTTTTCTTTTATTTATTTAAAGAGATATCAGAAAACTAAAACCACTTTTCCACTGCCATTTTTTGTTCTCTATTAAAATACGCTAGCAAAATTTCTGTACGTTTCGGTTTCGAGTAATCATCATCAACCTCATTTTTTTAAATAGGCGGAAAAACAATTGAAAATTGTTTTGGATAGCTCTTGTTGTCAGAATTCTAGTGATGTAAACATGATAGGGTTATTTTGGTTTTGATTTTTTTTTGTGTTGAACACTGCTGTGACCAACCATAATAATTGCTATTCATCTTCAAAATTTTGGTTGAGCACATGGTTTTTAACGTAACAGAGGAAAGAAATCTAACAGTGGTAGATTAGGTGATCGTGCAGGCCAGGGTACTGCAGAATGCATTAATTTATAGCATAAGAAGTCGAAATAACCCTATCATGTTTACATCAATAGAATCGTGACAATAAGAGCTATCCAAAACAATTTTCAATTGTTTTTCCGCCTATTTAAAAAAATGAGGTTGATGATGGTTACTCGAAACCGAAACGTTGTACAGGAATTTTGTTAGCGTATTTTAATAGAGAACAAAAAGTGGCAATGGAAAAGTGGTTTTAGTTTTCCGATATCTCTTCAAATAAATAAAAGAAAAAATAATAACAATCCAGAAATCTACTTTTTTTTAAATATCTCTGAAACTATCCAAGATATCTAGATTTTGCAAACACCAACAGAAAGGTCCTATGAATAGCCAACATTCATCCCATTTAACCGATCCTGTATCTCTTACCGTTTCCAAGATCCCCATGCTGTGCATCCTTATCTTGGAAAACAATCACGATGAAGAAAATGCTGTAAATATAAATGTGGAAAAGAAAAAGAAAGCCTGGAGATTGGAAGACAAATATTGGAAAACAAAAAAGTAATAGAAAGCTAGATCTAAGATCTAGAAAACTCTAGATGACGATTACTCAATTTTATTACTTTCCTTCTGAGGGAACTGAACATAAAAGTAGTATATAAATTATTTTTTTTAAGAATGTTAAGATATTTTTGAGAAAATGATGAGGACTGCTCTTGCAAAAAGTGCTGACATAAATTCGTCAGCTAAATGCAGTCATCATTTGCCATTTATCAAATTGAGCAATGAAGTTATTCAATTTGCAGAGGGAATATATTCTTTTCTGGTGCCATGAAGATTCAAAGAAGAAAAACCTTGAGCTTATATTAAACAAAAGAAAAATTGTACAATTTGTACAAAGAAGAATGTTTACAACATAAAATGAAAGCAATATCAGAGACATCCTGTTGTAAAATTTTATTCATAAAGAACATACTTTATGTACTACCTTGTAAAGATCAATGCTGGTGTCATAAATCTGAATAACTTCCTCTTTTATAAAAGAAAATTGACAAACTTTAACTTTACAATTTATTCTGTATCAGATAAAGAAAGTATATTGTTGTCTTTGGACTGAACATGAGGGAAAAAGTGGTTCGAGTAAAATAGCCACTTTCCTTATGAACAGCTTCCTGACCTTACTGTGACACATCTATCATTATTTTCCGACTGTGTTCCAGTCAAAACAGAAATGCTATTGTACCCTGTATGCTACAACAAGCTATCAAAATCAAAAGATTTAGAAATTAATGATCTAGAATTTTTGGAACCTGGTTATATACACATGCATCGGAGAAGCTAAAATATTTGTACCAAATGACCAAACATTACAGTTATGATGATTTTATAACTATAAACTGTCATGGTCGATACTAATAAAGGAGAATGTGGTAATGTATTAAACTGGAAGACGGTCAAGTGGCTTACGTTATCAAAACTCAGAAAGTTCAGTCAAGGAAACAAAAGTTGAAAAGTGAGAAGTAAGCATCAGCACTGTTTTGCTTTCCAACTAGAGCCTGACATATCTAGATATCTCCATGATAAATAAAAGATTTTGAAGTTAAACTCAAATTTCTGTCAAATTTCTAGAGTAATAAAATATCCTAATGGCTAATAATATTTTAGACCTATTCAAATTATTCTTGAGACAAAATCACTTAATTCGAAATGTAGAAAGAGTATTAAGTGATATATTACATAAATCGGAATTTCCTTCCAATGTAATTGAACAGTATAAGAAGATGATATCTATGGTTGGTTCAGAGAAAAATGTGTTTGAAATCATTCATAATAGATTGGGAGATTTAAATCATGAAGATGAAGAATCTGAAACAAAATTTAACTCATTACATCTTAAGTCTGCGACACACCTAAATCTGAAAGTAAAGAATGTGAATAATTTAAATACTATAGAAACTCTGGAGAGTACCTACAGGAATATTTTACAACAAAACCGAAATTTATCATTAAGAAAATCCTTATTAACTAACGGAGATGATCTTAACTGGTTGGTTCAGAAAAACAATCTTTACAGAAGCTTTTTTAACAAAATGCCAAATCCCAAGAAACGTGTAGCAATAATAATTTCTAATTCCAATTCTACTCTTAATCCTAAAATTGTTAATCAACAGATAATGATGCAAATGCGAAAAGAAATTTTGAAACAAATGGGATTTTTTAAGGGACATTTTGTTATTGAACTACGAAAAGTTGTAAAAAAGAATATTTTTAGTATTAATCAAATTCAACAGTCTCTTATCAATCAATTAGAAGAAATTATGAAAGTTCTCTGTCATAAAACATTGACAACAGGTAATTCTGCAGTTCAAGTAAATTCGCCTTTGTTATACAAGTGTGTTCACCCAATAAAAGATTTTCCTAGGAAAACTTCTACAATTAACAAAATAAGCATCAATGATATTTTCAATAAAAGTATAAAATCTAAATTACGCTCTAATTCAGGAGTGAATATGAAATCAAAAAAATCAATGAAAAAAACATTAGTTTGCGCTATAGCTCCTGCATGTTTAAATATAAATGTATCAGAAAATGCAGTTAACATAAAAGGTTATGAAGAATTTTTGCGATATTTAGCTGAAAAGAATTTAAACCACAAAATTAATGTTCTTGGAAATGCACTGCGCTCTGATAGGTCAAAAGAAGAATTATTATCAAAGAATTTAAACAGTTTAATAAATATCATTAATTCTGACAAAAATAACTTAATAAAAACTATATATCTACAACAACAGGTCAATAAAATTTCAAATTACATAAGATTTGTTAGTTTTTTAAAATTTACTGAAATTTATAAGGCAGCATCAGCTGTTGAACAATTAAATTATTTAAACTCACGATATGGAGAAACCGAAGGATATATTAAAAGAAAACAGAAAAAAGAAAATTTGCTCAAGGAACTTAAAAAGCAGCTAAATAAATTTAAAGGTATAATCAAATATGAAGCTTTAGATGTAAACGATTTTTTTAAACAATTACAGCCTTCCTTTAATTACAATACAGAAATTCTTAAACCTCAATATTTTAAGAACGAGGTGAGATTTTACCTATTCAACTTTATTTAGAAATCAAAACATGTCAAAACAAGATTATTTTTAGCTCATTCTATATGAAACAACAATAAGAAATATTATAAAAGAAAATTCAGAATTATTAAAAAAAACTTTAAAATCTGTAAATTCCTTTAAAGTAATCTTCTTAAGCAATGATTATGCTCTATTATCGTATTTGGAAAAACCAGAAAATCTATTCAAAAAAATCGAAATAATTAACAAGATAAACTTCAAAATGAAAAGTGTTTTAAATAATTTTAATAATTTTTTGTGCCGTATTCTTTCAATGGATAATTCTCAATGGTCTCGACAAATTTTTCCATCTGGTCTAAAGAAGAAAGTATTACTAAATGGACCAAAAATGCCAGCATTACATAATAAAGAAAAAGAGAATTCTAACACAGGTAAGATTACACTCATATTTAGCTGTCTACTTGTTAAGGCTTTATAATTGGCCTTGTAGAAGTTTTTACAATTTTAAGAATATCTCAACTAGGATTATAATAAAATGCTTGGGCATGAATTCAAGGTTATTTTTAAAAATTCTCAAAAATCAACATGAACCTTTCTAAACTAATAAAACTTTACAGTGAGACTCATACAAAAGAAGTTATTCCCAAAATTTTGAAAAACCAGAAGACAACAGAAAACATCCTACAAAGACCATTCAAATAGCTTTTTCCAAAAATTACAGTAGATTTCAGATGTGTCAGGATCTTTTATTTTTTTCAGTGGCGTAACAATTTCTTCAAGAAATATCTTGGTTCCTTTCCAAATTTCTACCATGATGATCAGACATAAAACTGAGAAAATAGACACCTTATAGTAGAAAAGAATTAAGTACATTTTATTATCCTATTATCAGTAGTTGCAGTTTTCAAGTAAAAATCAAATTTTTCAAAATCAAGGTTCACTGTTGATATTTTGGTTTTTTGATGTCAGTAATCGTTTGTACTTTTATTTGTGTAGTGTCTTACAGATCTTTATAATGGATTCAGTCATTACTTCATCAGGGATACGAATAGGAAGATACAGTTTTTAAACATCCTGTATATCTTGGGAATGGTATATTTTCGAGAACCCTGTAGATTTAGAAAAGTTATAAAACTTAAAAAAAAGCCTTACTAACAAATATTTTTTGCCCTTTAGGTGACAATATTAAAGAACGAAAAAACATTTTGGAGATTAATAAAAAAGTATTTGATGATACTGAAAAGAATATAAAATTAATTCAAATTTTGGAGAGACTTCAGGAAAAACGAAGAATTTCTCAGGAAAGTAACCCTCCACGTAAGTGTTAACCTCTTAAAGTTGCAATCTTCTAGCAACTATACAAGATGTTCAAAAAGTCTAAGTCTAGATTTTTTAAATTTGTATGTAAACTAGTAAGAGATGAATGATACAGGCTTCTGCGGTTAACTGAAACATGAATAAAAACTACTTGATTTTGTTGCTCTAAAATGTTTTAATTTCTGTTATAAAATTTCAGGTGAAGATACCTCAAATAAAGAAAAGAAAACCTTAAATATACAAAAGCATGAACCTTCAGATTTAAGAAATTCTTCTTTATTTACAGTCAACACTCACATTTCTTCTTCAAGAAGAAATAAAATAATTTCTAAACTTCTCTATGGTACAAAATATTTACTGTTTTAAATAACAAACTGTATTTATAATAATTACAGATATTGTAAAAGAAGCCATAGAAGAAGTTTCTGTAAAAGAATATTTGGCAAACAATGTAATGGTGATTAACAATCTGAAAGAGAGATCTAAAACTAAAGCAAATGTGCAAAATGAAGGTGCAGATATGGTTGACACCCTTCTTAGAACCCCTTCCCAGTATAGAAACAATAATACTTTACATTTCAATCAATCAACAAACAATAGTAATATTGATAAACCATTAAATAACTGTACTAATACCCCTTCGGCAATATCACAATCTAAAAGATTGTATACCACGAACACATCAATTAAGGAAATAAGCAAAACAAATAACATTAATAAAATCATAAATATCCTAATTCCAAAACTTGAAGAAACTGTAACTACCTTCCAGATAATAGAAACCAAACAAAATACAGTCTTGAATTTGCTATTGATACAGCTGCAAGAAAAATGTTCAAAAACAAATAACACAAATACCAAGCTCATTAATCCTGTAGTACATGCAGACGAGGAAGTGGAAAGTTTAGACCAAAACAGCACAAAAGAAAACACTGATACTCTCCTAGAATCAAACATTGCAAAAGATGATTGCAAAGAAGAAAAGAATGTAAGGGCTAAAAACATACATAACGAACCACCTCTGTATTTTAAAAAATTCAACGAAATCTCAATATTACCAGAATGCACAATATGGAATGCACACATAAAATCACCAATAAAAATTAATTGTAACAGTTTAAGCAAACGGATTAAATCACAATTTTACTTTGCAAAAAAATATAGATATGAAACAAAAGAGGTAGCATCTCCAAAAGGCGATAAAATCAAAATAACTTGCTTAGTCACTGATGATGAAGTTAACATACAGTAGTTTTTTTTCTTGTTTTTTTGTCTGATGTATCGTTTTATTTGAAGTCTAGTTAAATTAAATTTCGAGTATGTCTATGTTTTTTGTTCTTTGTTATAAATAATTATTTAATTTTGGAAATTATCTACATAATTATTGCTTGAATACTTTTACAATCATGATTTTATTTATAAACTGTCTGATGATAGTTTTGCAATTTTCTTTCTTATCATTGTCATAGAATTCTTGCTAGAATTAAATTTTTAATCAAATTAGAAATGGCAGGAAAAATCTTGCTTATTCTGAGTTTTCTAATTGTATGGATATTTTTATTTCATATCTGTAAACGGCTGTGCGGCTCCCCAATCCTTCAGGCTGGCTTTTGCATTAATTGTTTCTACATAATAAAAGGGGGCTCTATGAACGCTTAAATTTACAAACTTTGCCAAGGAAGCACAAGGCTACAATTCTTTACATTTCTAAATATGCAATAACATTTAAAATTGAAACTCAACATAAAATTTCAAGTCTTGAATTAATCTAAAAATTACAGGCAAAAAACTGTTATTGTACTGAAGATTCTTAACTCCAACCTCCAAAGTAAAGGCATTCTGGATATGTATTTGTGAGAAAAACAGCTTTGTTTTTTATTCCCTTGCTGTTATCAGGATACAAGATACATCGTTTATATTTTGAAAGCAATAAAAGTGGAAAACTAATATGGTTTTGGGATTGTACACATAAAAAAATTCTACTTACCCTTAACCTTAAGAAATCTTTTGTTATCACTTTACTTCATCTTTTATTATTCCATCTCAAATAATTCATCTTCAGTTATTTGAGCCATACCCAGTAATATATCTAACACTCAAATAGTTAAAGAAATTAAAAAATAAAGTAACGCAAATCGAAATAAAATAATTTATTTAAAACACGAAGTTACAATTATATAATAGTATTTTCATAAAAATACTTAGTCGAATTATTAAATAATTGTAAAGTGTTACAAAAAAATATCAATTACATTCATATATTACAAATTTACAATACTAATGAGTTTCTTAAATGCATTTCTAAAGCATACTAGTTCCTTGCTACAGTACGATTGTATTGCTCAACTAGGAACACAAAACAGGATATTCAAGTTTATTTTCAAAATGCTAAAAATAAATATGAGGAGTACAATAAATAAATATATAAATAATAATTCTTAGCAACAAGCTTTACTACAAATAACAAAAACTGTTATTAATAATGATATATTCGAGTAATATTTTTATTTATATGTGCAGTTAATATAACAAGTCTTGTACTGAAAATCTGAAAATGCAATAACTAGATTTTAATTTTATAATAACAATATTTTAGAAAGTCTTTGTGAAATGAGTTGAATATTTGCAACTAGCAGAGTGTTACAGGTTGAAAAAGTTGAAAATTTCGCCATCATTTAGTTTCATATAAGTTTTGTTAAGCTATTATAACCTCAAATTGAAAGCATAACTTGGAGATTTTAGGTTATAATCACTGTAATAATTATAAAGTAAATAACAAAAATAATGCCGAAACTTTTGTGTGAAAATTGACAATTGAAATGTTATTGTTATTTTTACTCTTATTTACTTTAAACTAACAATGGCTGTAATTTGTCATGAATACTCAATAAAAATAAAGAACACTTAACACTAGTATTGAACGTAGGTCTGAGGATTCTTCAATGTGGGTTGACCCAACTTATCAACAGACCAATCTTCAACTCTCATTTTATCAACACCTAACTTACCAATGATCCAACTCGTCAAGTGACATTTCATCAACAAATTGCAAAAATTAATTCACAAGTTAGTTTACTCAATTTGAACACATTTATGTTGGTTAGAGGTTAGGTTAAAAGGGGTTATAGTTGAATTTTTACCCTTTTGGACCAACGTCATTACCTGGTAACTTTACGTATGGCTTAGATTAAAACAGAAACAAACTTGACAACTCTGACAGTAGCTGAAATATGTAAAAGCATTGCCGTCTCAATCTCAGACTGTCAAATAATAAATTTATAAACGTG